>JAVTVY010050845.1:0-251589 GCA_036873755.1 Hanleya hanleyi
AATATTTACCAGTCAACCAACTTGACAGCAACGGCTGTGTACAATAAATTCTGTTTTTTGTATGGAAAAGAAATGAATATTAATGTCAACTCCTCACACTCAATGAGTTTCCACTCCAAAAACTCAATGAAACAAATGAAAGAATGAAACACTTATGAACCAAATACACACGCGTTACCGCAGTCAACGAGTTCTAGTGTACCTGTTCAGTAATGCCCATTAGGAAAAAAAAAGAACAAGACCCGTCTTCAAAAAAAAGTGCATCACGCGTTACCGCAGTCAACGCGCTATTGCAACTTTCTGTTAATTTTGCACTATTTCAATTTACAACTAATAGGGCACTGAAGAAACCCAGGTTAGCAACTAAAAAGCTATTTTTTTTACATTTATTTTTTTTTAAACAGAATTTACTCACAGTAAGCATTCGGCTAGATATACCACTTCACGCAAAAAAGCAACAAGTTAGTAGCCAAGTTTGATGATAAATTTTGACTAAGTCCAAAATAAACTAGGTACCGGTATATTAGCAAATTTATTGAAACACAAATTTGAATGTTCTATGCGATGGCCAGC
The DNA here is from genome assembly GCA_036873755.1 of Hanleya hanleyi. Taxonomy (NCBI): domain Eukaryota; kingdom Metazoa; phylum Mollusca; class Polyplacophora; order Lepidopleurida; family Hanleyidae; genus Hanleya; species Hanleya hanleyi. The sequence continues at coordinate 574 of JAVTVY010050845.1, forward strand.
AAATATTTCAACCAAATGAGAGAAAACCCCCACCAGCTAATTCCTCGCGCAATAGCTACAAAGTAATAGAAAGATGAACTTGACACTGAAATTGGACGACGTCTAAAAATTACTTAATTGACCTCTAGCCTTTAGGCCATAGATTCTCAGTGACCAACAGAATTGACATTTCAAGATTCTGTCCCTGTAGACTCTCACGAGAAAGTCTAAATAAGACAACCGTTCCAAATTTCAACAGTGGCACAGCAAGGATGACAAAATCACGTCAAAATCAATGACGCAAATACCATTCTTGCACCTGAACCAGAATTTGTCAACAGTATGACTGATGAATCCACATCACAACGTCATGCAGTACATGACCCTCTACCGCAAACTCAATTTCCGGACCGAAAGTAAATGATTAATCAGTCAGCCCGCAAAAACCCCGACATCACCAACCCAGCCACTAAACACATGAAAATGTAATTATGATGGGACAGGATTTGAACAAAACATAAAAATACACAATTGGACACACAGACAGTACCGGTACATACAATACATAACACAAACACATATAAACCATTCAAATATTGCACCTGTCAAAATATTTATCCTAACTAACCCTAATTTTCCCTACAAAATACTATCTCTGAAAAATAAATACATCAAAATTCACCAAATCATACAAAACTTCAGCTAAATCTATAGTGCAATATTGAAGGCAACCAGCAGGCAAGTTTGCCCGCTATGCTGGCAGTCTAGTTAACCCAAACAATTACAATTCTTTCTTTTTTATTCCCCAATGATTCCCTTCACGTTACTGTCGTTGTTGTTGTTGTTGTAAATGAGCAAACTTCCAAAATTTCCAAAAGGACCGTGAACGTAAACCAAATTGTAAACAGGGGGTAGTCAAAAATAACCTCGCTTCACTCGCGCTAAATTGCAGCAAAATGAATGTGACAAATAAAACCGATCTGGCGAAAGAGAAGCCTATCAAGAGGGATTTCATTCAAATATTGTTCTTATTGAGCTACGGAGGTTAATCTTACCACACGATACATTTGGGTCAAACTCTACTGGAAAATAATAAAAAAAATCCACGATGGCCCTGCAACTCGGGGAATGGAGGTAAATTTTGTGTGGCCCTGAAAATAACCGTTGAAAATGTCCATTATAACGCGTACCAAAATCTGTCATTTCTCATCTGTCGTAACGAAAATGACGTTAGCAACATTTCAAATGATAAGTTTAGAAAAACAAAATGATTCAGCTGTAAAATATTAGACAGGTGGTTCGCTTTATGATAGATGATTGGAGACTTGAAAAACAAGCGTTATTATGTGATGCTCCCTAAAAGGATGTTTTGTTACTTGATATGTCCTGCTCCCTAAAAGTGTGTTTTGCTACTTAATATCTAGTAAGCCTTAAAATTACAACACATATAAGGGAAGTGGGAAAAGGCCGTTTTGTCACTTAAAATGTAAAAGGCATTTTTTACTTAATATGTAAAAGACAGTTTTGCTACTTAATATGTGATAGGACGTGTTGTTCTTTAATATGTAATGCAGCGCAATAGCCCCCACATCATTGTAGATCAATAGCTCCCCAATAAACAAAGAGCAATGAGTCAAGAGTATACCCTATGTCTAGCATCATAGCTAAATGCGTCAGGGAAATTTGTATACGCCCACGTCTGAGATCTCCCACAAAGTAGGTTATATCCTACTGGTTGGGAACTTTCTTAGTCTGTAAATACCCACCAATTAGAGCACGGGTACTTTTGTTGAAAGCATTAATCAGAGCACGGTTCTTTCACAGCACCTAAATTTGCAAGCCCATTATTACTTCCAATGAACAGTGAGTCATCAATCTTACGTTATTAACTGTGTTTTAACAGCTAATGCTGTTATATGGATATGGAATAGGTCTTTGGATTATGGACGCGGATATTCTTTAATGGACGACGGCTGAATTATGAATGACGGACTAGACGCTTGCATTTTATAGCTATATGTTATACGCCCACGCCTTTCGCGTGGAAATACCGAGAGGAACTATCCTAAAATAGCATCCCAACGTATATGAGAGCCGCTGTTAATACACCATCGTTATTCTTATCTTATCCATTTCCTTTGACTCATTGTAAATGGTGCATTCCTAAAGTTCATCTATATTCTACAAGAAATACCAACCGTCACCTTTTTAGACTATTTTATTCCAAGGACTTTATATTCACTGATATTAATAGGTGCTCTGTATACGAAATGGTCTGTCCTCTATAAAATAGTTACTAAACAAGCGCTGGATGAGCGCAAAGACCTCCGTCGAGGCAACAGGGTCCGTAGCGTAATACATCACTGAATAACATACGGCCGGATGCCAAGCTCAATTTTGCATTTGTTGGACGTTAGCTTCATCAATGGTAATTAATATGGGATTGAGGGTTCCTCACTAGCATGTCCAGACAGGGATGTGAAAGTCACATTCCCAGCAAATATTTTTTGTTTGATTTGACGTGCTTGAAATATTGGGGTATGGAATAGAGTATATTGATGGAAAACCTGGAAAAGTGCTTGAGACATTAGGCCCCATCCCACCCACACCTCCCCATGAGAGGATCCCCTCACCCAAATCAACACGTTAGCGACAGAAATGAGCCCTGTGTGCCTAGTTGTACCAACTTTCTTGTGATTTTGTGCTATAGGCCCAACACAGCAACACTTCATATTTTGTATGTGTACAGTATAGCATCATCATTGATGAGAGAATGCTCTTCAAAACACACCTGATTTTACCGACACTTCGTTCTGATCTGTCTCAACATCATATGATGAGGATTCAATGCGCTCGGTATAATTTTGTATACTGGTGTTACAGGTCACCTTCGCCTTCACCTTACTGTATCAATGACAATGGACTTGTACATGTATCACATTCACATTGAATGGTGATGGCTGATGAGAATATTGCCCCTATGGAACAAATGACTGGATTCCACGCAGCAAATATTTATTGTGTAACAGTGAGAAGAAAATTAATTGTATAAACATTCCAAGCCTCATTGAACACAAGCCGCACCATACTTGATATGAATATAACGCGCGTACATTAGCTCGCTTGGACGTCGCTTAGTTAAATATGGACAGACTCGCAAAAATCTCAAAATTTTCAAAAGCCACAAAAATGCTCTCAGCTTGTACAGAGTAAGTAAAAATACTTATGTACAACTTGATGTTTAGAAATGACTGTGTTGAGCGGTTCCATTCTCAACTTCTCTTTTATTCTATGTCATAGAGGACAGGGTTTGGTAGATAATTAAAAACTGTATTAACTCGGCTTCACATTTTAGAGAATGACTTTAATTGAGCCAAAGATGAAAGAGAAATACACTTATAAAAAAATATATGTTTATATTAATTTCCATAATTTATTGAAAAAAACTATACGTAGACTTCGACCACCCAATATCACACAGGCCAGGCAACTGTGAGAACAAGTGAAAGATATCCATCGAGTTGAGCGGATTTGCAGATAAACAACAACAAAAAATTGCACTTTGTGCCTCACGAGGCCCTTCTCCATAGAGTGCATGCCAGTTATTTTTCTAGACTACAACAAGAACAGTTTTTGCCCGTATCACAGTCCGAGCTTCCGATTACGCTTCAACCTTACCCAGACGACGGATAATTTTTGACAGATTGTCCGGCTAGGTTGTTGATCGGATTCACAGATCATGAATTCCACCGTGACGGAATCACCGTTGGGAAGACTTTTTCTTTATTCAAAGTCATGTACTCGGAAGTTCCGTGGTCATACCCATGTAGTTTCAAGTTTAGTTTGCTATTCTATATATGACATCTGTTTACGGATCCATGAAAAATCTACAGATGATCCAGCATTTTCAGTAAATCATGCTTCGAAATGTTCGTGACGGAATGACCTGAAACGGACATGACTCTTGACTAGTGTTGCTTGTCTATTTTTTTGCTGCTCTGTTTCAATCTGACTATTCTTATATGACTAACATACAGTACCCAAGGATGATAAGATTTTTTTCATCGTGAGAAAAACGCGACTGGATCATCCCAGGGGTTAAATCTAGTCCGTGACGGAATCGACAAAAAATCGTGATGGAATCACGAGTGCGCTTTTTAAATCTTATCGGTAAAAGTGCTTTATTAATTACACATTTTCTTCAAAAAAATATTCCTAGAGTGAATTTATCTCTTCTACTTAGAAAATTAAAACTAAGGTATACAGCTCCCGCCACATGCATATCTTTTCTGCAGATGTTTCAAAATAGTATAGTTTTCAGCAAAGTGCAATTTTTCTTCTTTGACAATTTAGAATTTCCCGAGTTCTTCATGTTAAAAAATTGCGGGAAAAATATTTCGCTATTAAAACACATCTTCTCTATTATTGGCTTGTTCCCGGGGATCATAGGAAGCGAATAGAACAAACAGCATGCTAATATAGGGTCTACGACAGAATGTGGAGTGAATTTTATGCGAAAAAGGGCTGTTTAGCAATGTCCGCTTTTCCGTGGAATTCATGAGCGCACGATTGAAGTATCATGGGAAGATATATATTTCCAGTCGCTATCTCCCCCCCCATCTTCAAACAAAAGGAAAAGAAAAAGCCGAGAGAGCGCCTCGTGAGGCAAAGTTATTTTTCCAGACTACAACAACAACAGTTTTTGCCTGTATCACAGTTCGAGCTTCCGATGACCCTTCAACCTTACCCAGACGACGGATAATTTTTGACAGATTATCCGGCTAGGTTGTTGATCGGATTCACAGATAACGATTGAAGCATAGAAAAAGCCGAGAGAGTTCTTCGGAGTTTTACGTTTTTGACCTCTGACTTTGAATTTGACTTCTCACTTCCGACTCGCATCCTGGTGAATGACACTCGTCCTTTATCTTTTTGCCGATTCAGAGATTCTCGAGGAAGTTTCCAATTATACTATCTGGAATGCGAGTTTTTCTTTCGTGAAAATTTACTTTTTATGAAAGCGCAACTGTACCAGCGCGAAGCTTTAAGTACACGCGCGAATTTAGTACCCTCGAATAAAGAGACCCGGTGGAAGCGCTGCAAAGGATACACACCTTTTGTGACGTAAGCATTCATTTGTGTCCAAAGAAAGATTCAAGATTTCGTCGGAAACCATGACGATCCCTATTGGAAATACTATGAGTCGTGGGTTCCCCATATGACAATTATTTGGCGGGAGATTTCACGTTGCGCTCCTAGACCTCCGTCTGATCGACGGAGGTAACAAACAAACCTCCTTCTTGATTTCTACATCATTATATCCCGACTGCATTTTCGAACTCAATGTTCTTTTCAAGGAATACTGCTTACAACATAATGACAGACCGGTATAGGAGGTTTGTTTGTTTGTTTATTTTTATTTAACTTCTCCGCGCCAGAACACATCTTTTTACTAATAGTTACTATATGTGGTATGTGTATTGGTGTTTTTTTACATACCTGTTGATCTGGATATAAACCTCAATAAAACCCATTTCAGTTTATGTCGTCTCCAAGGTGCCCAGTAAGGCTTCTCTCTTGATCTTGGTTGTCAAATATATTTCGTTATCAAGAGATAGTAATTATCAGGTCAATCTCGAACACTATTTTGGGTTGTAAAATTAGTTCATTGATAAATCTGTATCATTTATCTTGTTTATGGAGACATTCAGCTATACACACATACTTGTAGAACATATAGCATGTAATATAGTGTATATTTGAGAAGAGTATAAATGTTTAGTTATTCTGACAATCAGCTGCCACTCGCCAATTTCAATATTGACCAATCACAGCCCTGCTATGTTTGTCTCCACAGCGTCTTTTGACAGGAATAAGCAAAACTTCGACCTCGTTCAGTTTGTTAGGCCCACGTCATAATGCAGCTGCGTTCACCAAGCGAATTAGCCTGCGTCGCTTATCGTGTCCAGTGTGAAAATGGCCTTATTGATTCGACGACGTGCTGCAGCGAAAACCTGTTGAAATAGCCCTGGTTCTAATTTTGCCACGCGTCGAAAATGTCGTTCTGGTGTCGTCGCGAAGGACGCGTGCTGCGAGTACTATTTTTATGATATGGTTGTCGCTGTGGAGTCGCTAGCCTATATTATTGGACCCTTCCACGGAGGGCCAATGATCGGCTGATGCAGCAACAACAACATTTTCCCACTCAGACGACAGATTTTGAAATCGAAAACGAGGCCGCGCTATGTCATCAGTCAACTGAGACTGATTGGGGTGGCTCCTATAAATAGTGATCCAATGAAACTGCTCGTTTTAGTTTAAAATGACGGGTTCGAATGACCAATCACTGAAGTAGAGACAGCTGGAACAGTACGCTGACACTGTATGTTAATATATTGATTTAACAGGGAATACAACAGTCTATCGAGACGCGAGCTGTGGAAATGAACCTTAAAGAAGGGATGATTGTTAGAGGATCAATCTCCCAGATAGTTTATTTTATCCTCGGGACTGCAGAGCTACGAAACAAATCACAGTATACTCGGAGGCCGCTGTTGGGGACATGTTTGAATTAAAGCATTTTTCACTATGAAATCCCAACCCTTTATATAAATAAACTATTTATAGTTGAATTTCATGCAATCTGAGGCAAGAAATATACCAAAAATAAAACCGAATAGACGCCCCAATTTTGAAAATGCAACATATGCTGCAGCGAATGGACTGGCTCTAATCATAGAGCCTAAAATAAGGTCCCATGCTCTAATGAGTTCACGTGGCCGTTGGCCATCTCGGCCCATCTCATACCGGTTTTGTATTTTATATAAATATCTGAAAACCACGGTTACTGTGTAGGCCTATTGGTGCATCTTTTCAGCTATGGCCACTATAGGTATTACATAATTCAGTTTAATCAGTGAATTTCAAGAGCAGACATTGAATACAGCACTGCATTCCATACGAATATGTAAGGCAGAAAATAGACAATTACTGAAATCCCACAGAGATAACATACCTACATAATGTTTAGAAATAACTCTCTGGGTCAACATATGCAAATGGGGCAAATTGAACTCTAACAAAAATAGTGTCTGTCCACACAGTGGTCCAATGACCCAAGTCACTCGCTAGATAATTGTACCGGTACAGGCAAGACAACGGGGTATGACTTATGTTAGGCATATATACTTTGGGGATAACTGCATTTTATTTTCCTATGTTGACTAGCACAATCCGGGCTCTCTAATAAGTAAGCATAGGAAAAGACCAACATCAAGAAATTCTGACGACAACCATGAGTCTACGTATTATGTACATACCGTGAAGCAGGATATACTGACCTAAAGCACAAAGGATACATCCACTAAAACGAACTCAAAGATGTCAAATCAAGGATTACACCTCTAGCTGTACCGGATGCATAGAAATTCACTGTATTAATCGACAAAAATAGGTCCTAACTTTTATATTGAGATAGATCCTCCAGCCTGTACTCGACTAATCTTGTTTATACATATGTACTAAAAAACAACAACATACCTATCCCGGTCTCTCTTCTGCAGTAATCAGTGAAGACCTGACCTGGTTGGACTCGTTACCCTTGAGTAGGCACAGCATAACGTAATGCAATTCCCCCCGAAACCGGCGATGATGATAAACCAATTCCGGAAATACACGAAAGATTTACGGAGATTGAAGACTGGTCCGTTCTGTTCTCTTATGAAAGCAAAATAGCTCCCACAAAAGATGACTGTTGCAACCAATAAATATTGGGGAATTTGATACCGTCCTCAAATTTTACAGACGCTAAATTATTTTATTTCCGAACATTATTTTGTTGTGTGAACTGCACCATTAATTTGGGCTCCATTGCGGGGTTCCAATACACCAGTAGGCCGAATCATGTCTTTTATCCTTTACAACACTCGTTCACACTGCTTAGGCAAGCCTTTTATTGACCTTATATTGAACAAGATCGTCCATTCCATTCACCTTGTCAGACATATTTCGATTTATGTTTTTTTCATGGTATAATAATAATATTGGCATTGCATACATGCCATTTAGATCTATACAGAATTATCTCCACTTGGGTTGACATGTATGTTAAGCGTAGAGGAAGAGAGAGAATTGAGGTTTAGTGTCGCGTTCATCAATATTTCAGCCATATAGCGACGATCAAACGCAATTCTAGGTACTAAAGCCAATAAGCTAACACATCATAACACACACGCATTAAAACTTCTGCAACAAATCGATTTCTCTCAAACAACCCAAGCCACAAGTCTTCTCTCACCCGAGTAAAAAGATCTTCTAAAGTAGTCCCTTGATAAAAAGAATCTCTTACAATCTTAAAAGTCGAAAAGAATAAGTTTCACTGTGAGATCTTCGTGGCATGGAATACACCTTGGGACTGGCTCTTTTTTAGTAAATGTTCCTGTATTACAAGCGTCTGGTCCGTCATTCATAATTCAGCCGTCCATTAGAGAATATCCGCGTCCATAATCCAAAAACCTATTCCATATTCCATATAACAGTATTAGCACCAAATTCAAAAAGACAATCATAGTATACATAAACATAGGCTTGTTTCCTGCAAGAGAGAAGCGGTCAACAGTTTTCAATGATGCCGGCAAGACATCATGATGTTCCAAAACTATCAAATCCGTATTGCTGATCAGTATTCTTAATCCATAATGCCCGATTCTACATCGCCTGATCATAGTTTGATCGAAACGTTTCTGGCTGCTCAGATGAGCCTACAGTTTTTTTAACTTAGGAGTTTTATTATTATTCACAGCATCCCATAAAGACTGAAAAGCCGTCTCACATAAGTACAGGTGGAGGGTCCGAAATCCGTATAGTGCAATGTATCTGTCATTATTATCAAGGTAAATCATCCCAGTAAATATTATTTTCAAAATATATTCGGCCGTTCTACAACACTTAACTCGCATGTATTTATTAATGAATAATTTCCCTTCATTGTCAGCCCAAATTTTACAAGATCCGTTTTGCTCTTCGTCTATTACCATATCAACTTCGCTAAAACTTGTGAAGAATGTGACGCATCTAGTAAAATTGGGCTGACAAGGAAGGGAAATTATTTATTAATAAATATAAGTGAGTCAAGTGTTGTAAAATGACCGGATATTTTAAAAAAATAATATTTACTGGGATGAGGTCGCGCGACCCCGTGTTCGCTCCATTCTGCGGTTCTTGTATGGGAGAGGACTCTGAACCTAGCCAGACAATCTCTCAAAAATCATCCTTTCTCTGGCTTGAAGACATTGGAATCTCGGACTGACAGAAACACAAATATTCTGAGGAAAATAACCTAGCCTTCGAGGGTGCAGGCCACAGTACCATCGGTTTCGCATGTGGCCCGTTCCTAATTGCATAATAAGGAAGGACACCCGCATGATAATTCATTTTTACTAGCTGATATCTATAATACCATCCTACTGGACGTAACCATTCCTCTAAACGGGCGTATAACAATTGCTAGTTGATCGCGTCTACCCGCCACTACAGAGTTGATCGTTCCGGGAAGTGAATATTTGGTACGCCGAAATCCACACTTTATTTGAACAGGGAGCACTTTCACATGCATAAAATGAAAATCGTTTCGTAGGTTTCCTCTGGGTGCATTTGCGTACAGTTCGCCATCCATAAATGGCTTGCGGATCGTGTGTCGTCATTATCTCGGAGCGATATCCGATACTTTACCGTATACTTTTCGGTCTTCATCCGGCGGAGAACAGACTCGAGAAATCTGATAAATTACAGGTTTTTCATACCACTTCTGAAACATATATTATCTGGGCTTACAAGAGATACAGGTATGAATAACTCCCGTATCACCCAAAAGGTGTTGTAGATCTTTACTTTTGAACAAGTAGGACAGCACATGACTCGAAAATACATTTTATGGAGTTTCCCAGAAAAGTTGGAGGAGGTTTAAGGAGGATTGCGCGTCTTTCCTTTTCAATTTCAATGGTTCGCTTGTCTCCTTAAATAATGGCACGAGTATGCCCATTCAGGGAATATGTATTTTATAGGGTTTTTGCTGGATATTTTACAACTATTTACGGACGAAAGGCCAAACCCATGCCTGTTTTCAGCCGCACATCTAGTGGGGTAAGATAATTTCTTTTTATTATATACTTATGTTGTACTGCTTTATTCTGCCGTCTCGTCAGCCCCCCCCATTCCTTGCCTTCCCTCTGTCGAGACGGACTGGTCTCACTGTTGAAACTCACTCAAACAAGACTGACGAGCTGGTTCTCCTCGGTCTCCCTGGTCGTACACGCAGTTTTGCTTTTGCAAACAATATTCTTATTTCTTCGAATAAAATCTGCATTCGCCCTTAATTTTGTTGATGTCTACCCAAATAGCACAATTTTGATTAAGCAAAATCGAATAGTGACAGTAAGTTATAACCAATTTCTGATTTACTGGCCATGGTTGTTGTTGTGCGGAGCTTCGAGGGTGTTCGAGCTACGGATTGATGCTTGTGATCTTGTCCGATTCTGAATGAATACTCACTGACAAGAGCTCATTGTCGTTGAATTGAGTTGTTTTTCATCTTTTCTCATCAACTTTGGTGCGATATATTCATGATATGACCTCATTTCATGGCTTCGAAAGACGAATATGTTTTATTTTCCGCGGTAGTTCGGGTTACACTTTGCACTGCTCTTGCCCTGCAGTAAGTGTCACTGTCGATCGATGTACATGTGCGTGTGTAGGTGTACGTGACGAGCGCTCCCATTGTCGCCATTCCGAGTATTTCTTATTTATGTTTTGCCGATTTCTGTTTATTTCCTGTAATATATCTGGTCATCATAAGGCATAATAATACACAAATCCTTCCCAAATATTTAGCTTGTTTTTCTCTGGCGCATAAACCTGGTTGAGTTTCGGTCAATTGCCTTATCACTGTGACCACGGTGACATGCATTTGTGCGCTGTGACGTCATTTGTTATATCATCACAGTAACGATATATTTGATATCATCACTGCAGTGAAAACATCGCTTTTATTCAATTGCTAATTTTCACTATCTCGCCATCAAGTATATAATAAAATGTGATATCTATGGTTATACATAGCATAAAGAGCCTAGCTTTACTTTGATGAGGGAAGCAGCCTTACATTTTAAATTCTCTGTTATGATGATATAAGTATCGAGTAACATTTTATTTGGATCAAACATTTTGTAAGGTCTAACTTTAGAAGAATCAAACCGACGGATGATCACACACGACATTTTCTCTATGTCCTATCCCTTCAACATCATTGTACTTATTATTATTATTAATATAGTCCATGAGAACCATTGCGAAACAAAGTCAATGTAAGTACATATTAACCGATTTACCTAATCAGTCAGAATGATGCATTCTAAAGCAGGTTTTTAATCGGTCATGGAATAATATTGCAATAATTCGGTCAGTTTCAGAATGTTTCAATATGTGATGCATATGACGGCAGAATCAATTTATTATTATAAATCCGAACTGCACTTTAATTAACGCAAACGTCTATAAAATGTTTGTGCAAATATCTGTGGATATAAATATATGTTGTGGCTGTCTGAGCTCAGTCGAAGCCTTCTGGTTGACATCGCAACGTCTGTCAAAAAATATAGGCTCTGTCGAAGGCGTTTGGTTAACGTCGCAACGTCAGTCACAACATGCAACATCAGTCACAAAATATCAGCTCAGTTGAATTACAACATATATAAGGGAAGTGGGAAGAAGTGCCGACATACTGACAGTCACATGACATTACAGTATACTCTCTAAAAACAATTGTGTACCAAAAGTACACAAACTGTGTACCACAGATACACATCGCTGTAACAAAATTGAACATCTACAATCACTGTGTAGCTGTGATACACATTTTGTGTAGAAAAAGTACACAAAATGTGTACTTCTGTTACACATTTTTTGTAGATGTGCAATTCTGTACACAACTGTTTTATCAGAGTAGTCTTCCGGTTAACATATTCTAAAGCACATACCAAGAATCTAACGATTCGTGATATGTGTTGTATCTCAGGTACGCTTTTATTGTACCTGTTCATTTGGCAACTTGGATGATATGACCACACGGCCCCTAGCACCGGCATAAGCGGTATTAGATACAAATCTAGAGAGCTATGATGGAAATGCTCTGACAACTCGTATATTGGTAATTCTTGAGCTGTTTCGCTGCAACAACTCGTAGACTGGGTTTTGGTGAGCTGTATCGTCGTCAGATGAAAATGACGGAATTTAAAACAAAAGACTAGTCTGTAAGGCCCGATCTCGACCCAGCATCAACTTCCCACAAATGCCAACATATATCAAAGACCAAAAGAACTGTACAGGGGGCGGGCCTCGGGGACGAAACGTCCACCAGCAGAATCTCGCCATATACAGGTAACCATTACAACACATATAAGGGAAATGGGAAGAAGTGCCGACATACTGACAGAGTCACATGACTTTACAGTATAGTGTTCCGGTTAACCTATTCTAAAGCACATAACAAGAATCTAGCGATTCGTGATATGTGTTGTATCTCAGGTACGCTTTTATTGTACCTGTTCATTTGGCAACTTGGATGATATGACCACACGGCCCCTAGCACCGGCATAAGCGGTATTAGATACAAATCTAGAGAGCTATGATGGAAATGCTCTGACAACTCGTATATTGGTAATTGGTGAGCTGTTTCGCGGTGACAACTCGTACACTGGGGATTGGTGAGCTGTATCGTCGTCAGATGAAAACGACGGCATTTAACACAAAAGACTAGTCTGTAAGGCCCGATGTCGACCCAGCATCAACTTTCCACAAATGCCAACATATATCAAAGACCAAAAGGTATGTACAGGGGGCGGGCCTCGGGGACGAAACGTCCACCAGCAGAATCTCGCCATATACAGGTAAAAATTACAACACATATAAGGGAAGTGGGAAGAAGTGCCGACATACTGACAGAGTCACATGACTTTACAGTATAGTCTCCCGGTTATTTATATAAACCTATTCTAAAGCACATACCAAGAATCTAACGATTCGTGATATGTGTTGTATCTCAGGTGTTTGGCGTTTGGTTAAAGTCGCAACGTCAATCACAGCATATAAGCTCAGTTGAAGGCGTTTGGTTAACGTCACAACGTCGGTCAATATGAAAATATACCACACTTTACCACAAAATACTACAGCAAACTTGTGGTAAACTGAGGTATTTTGTAGTAAACTATAGATGAGGTATAGTATTGTGTGGTACTCTATAGTTACTACAGTTTACTACAGTGTCAGTGTAATATTTACTACAGCAGTGCTTTAACTCTTTCCCCCTTTGACTTGTGGGGAATTTTCTCTCTCTGACCCATAATAGATTTGTAATGGCGTAGGTATTTAACCCATGGACTCATTTCAATTTTCATACTGCTCCAGCGATGTAAAATATCCCGTTTTATGTCCCATGTCATGTGTATAAATATTTACCAATCGTCTCCCACAGACCCATTCTACATAATTTGTTCACGTTTTATACCAATATCAGCAACATTTATTCTAAAAATAAGTAATCTTGTGAGAAAATCTGCTGTGTCTGCTTTCCGTCTGTTGAAAATCACGAAGAAAGCGAAGAAATTGTCGCATTTTAGCTACGTTTTGCAGAGCTCACTTCCTACTTCTCCGCTGGGATTCCCATGTTTTTTCACACGGTCGTAAAGCTAAAACTCCGGAGATTCGAGATTTGGCAGTGACATCACGAGATGCCAGGTATAGAACGAGCGATAACTGTTTTTATCCGATATACTTCCGTAAAGGAGAATAAAGACGGTAAGGTGAAAGGTGAAGGTGAAAATAAAATGTCAGCATCACTGATTGGTCAAGGCTGACAAACTTTTTCGTCACGCCCGACGTGACTGGAGCACACCGATTGTTAGCGCGTGGTCGCCATGGCCACGATAGCGTGGGCAAAGGGTGCATTCCACACCTAAATGATGTGCGGTTGTAATAGACATGGGTTCGGGTCTTCGGCCTTAAATATATGTAAAATCTTTAACAAAACCCCTATGAAAGTATATATTTTCTGAATGGGCACACCCATGCCATTATTCCAGGAGACAAGTGAGCTATTCAAATTGAAAAGGAAAGACGTGCAATCCTCCTTAAGCCTTCTTCAACTTTTCTGAAAAACTCCATAAAATGTACGAAAATATGCCAAATTCGACCCACCATCCAGAGAAAACAAACGAAATGATTTTCTTGTTAGACATGTAAAAGTTTCTCCGTCCAACGGGCATTTTAAAAAGCGGGGAAAAACAGGGGGTCGACCTACCCGTTTTTTGTAAAATTTTATCGCCATAAGGCAATCATCATTTTCGTTCCCCGAAAAAGTGAGGATTTTGTCCTGCCAGATATTCAAATCCGGAAACGATTAACTCTGTAGTGGCGCGTAGATGCGATAAGCAAGCAATTGTTATATCCTCGTTTGAAGAAATGCTGAGGTCCAGCAGAGTGATACTATAGATATCAGCTAGTAGAAAGGGAAGCAGAATTACCATGCTGTCAAAACCAGGCGACCTTCCTTATTATGAAATTAGGGAGGGGCCATTTGTGCGAAACCGTGGAGCAGTGTGGAGTGCACCCTTAAGGCTAGGTTGTTTTCTCAGAATTTCTGTTCTCAAGGCTATGCCAATCTGGAAGTGTTTGCGAGTTTCTTGGTATGCGACACTTGCTTGTAGTATGCGGTTTTGTCGGATATCCCGTCAATCACTTTCCCCCTACCCCATCTTTGTTTTTGCGACTTTTGCTAAAATCACGAGTTTACGAGCTCAATAAGAATATCATAGCATTAGACTTTGACCGTGACAATGAAACCCATGTACAAAGATCGGGAGCGTTGACCAGCTTTCGATTGAGGCATTAGAGGCAAAATAAACGCAAAAATAGCTGAAATTCGAGCCAAATTATCAATAATTTTTCAATCCGACTTTTCCAAAAGATTGGGGGGTGGGAGTACAAACTTCGAGATGAAAGGGACAAAACCAGAATAGTACGATGTCATTCAATTTAGATCAGGGTACAGGTGTGATTCGTATTGGAAATTAATCACTTTGACATTCACATTGACGATAATGAGACATACAGGTCACTAATCGTAACATATATGCCCAATCAAGGGAAGGTAATTCTGTATAGGTCCAAATAGCATATTTGCAAGGCCAATGCTATCATACCATGTAGTTTACATAAAGTCGAGACATTTCTGACTAAGATAAATTAACTTTACGATCCCGTTCCATATCAAGTCATTACAAGGTCCGAATAAGCGTTTTTAACGAGTGTAGTGCAGGAGAACATACAATAGTTGGCCTACTCGTGTATTATAACCGTGCAGTGGCGCCTACATTAAGGCTAGGGTGTTTTCTCAGAATTTCTGTTCTCAAGGCTATGCCAGTCTGGAAGTGTTTGCGAGTTTCTTGGTATGCGACACTTGCTTGTAGTATGCGGTTTTGTCGGATATCCCGTCAATCACTTTCCCCCTACCTATCTTTGTTTTTGCGACTTTTGCTAAAATCACCAGTTTACGAACTCAATAAGAATATCATAGCATTAGACTTTGACCGTGACAATGAAACCCATGTACAAAGATCGGGAGCGTTGACCAGCTTTCGATTGAGGCATTAGAAGCAAAATAAACGCAAAAATAGCTGAAATTCGAGCCAAATTATCAATAATTTTTCAATCCGACTTTTCCAAAAGATTGGGGGTGGGAGTACAAACTTCGAGATAAAAGGGACAAAACCAGAATAATATGATGTCATTCAATTTAGATCAGGGTACAGGTGTGATCCGTATTGAAAATTAATCACTTTGACATTCACATTGACAATAATGAGACATACAGGTCACTAATCGTAACATATATGCCCAATCAAGGGGAGGTAATTCTGTATAGGTCCAAATAGCATATATGCAAGGCCAATGCTATCATACCATGTAGTATACATGAAATCGAAACATTTCTGACTAAGATAAATTAACTTTACGATCCCGTTCCATATCAAGCCATTACAAGGTCCGAATAAGCGTTTTTAACGAGTGTAGTGCAGGAGAACATACAATATTTGGCCTACTCGTGTATTATAACCGTGCAGTGGCGCCTACATTAAGGGAGCATTCCACACCTAAATGATGTGCGGTTGTAATAGACATGGGTTCGGGTCTTCGGCCTTAAATATATGTAAAATCTTTAACAAAACCCCTATGAAAGTATATATTTTCTGAATGGGCACACCCATGCCATTATTCCAGGAGACAAGTGAGCTATTCAAATTGAAAAGGAAAGACGTGCAATCCTCCTTAAGCCTTCTTCAACTTTTCTGAAAAACTCCATAAAATGTACGAAAATATGCCAAATTCGACCCACCATCCAGAGAAAACAAACGAAATGATTTTCTTGTTAGACTTGTGAAAGTTTCTCCGTCCAACGGGCATTTTAAAAAGCGGGGAAAAACAGGGGGTCGACCTACTCGTTTTTTGTAAAATTTTATCGCCATAAGGCAATCATCATTTTCGTTCCCCGAAAAAGTGAGGATTTTGTCCTGCCAGATATTCAAATCCGGAAACGATTAACTCTGTAGTGGCGCGTAGATGCGATAATTGTTATATCCTCGTTTGAGGAAATGGTGACGTCCAGCAGAGTGATACTATAGATATCAGCTAGTAGAAAGGGAAGCAGAATTACCATGCTGTCAAAACCAGGCGACCTTCCTTATTATGAAATTAGGGAGGGGCCATTTGTGCGAAACCGTGGAGCAGTGTGGAGTGCACCCTTAAGGCTAGGTTGTTTTCTCAGAATTTCTGTTCTCAAGGCTATGCCAATCTGGAAGTGTTTGCGAGTTTCTTGGCATGCGACACTTGCTTGTAGTATGCGGTTTTGTCAGATATCTTGTCAATCACTTTCCCCCTTGTGATTTTTGTTTTTGCGACTTTTGCTAAAAAATCACGAGTTTACGAGCTCAATAAGAATATCATAGCATTAGGCTTTGACCGTGACAATGAAACCCATGTACAAAGATCGGGAGCGTTGAACAGCTTTCGATTGAGGCATTAGAAGCAAAATAAACGCAAAAATAGCTGAAATTCGAGCCAAATTATAAATAATTTTTCAATCCGACTTTTCCAAAAGATTGGGGGTGGGAGTACAAACTTCGAGATAAAAGGGACAAAACCAGAATAATATGATGTCATTCAATTTAGATCAGGGTACTGGTGTGATCCGTATTGAAAATTAATCACTTTGACATTCACATTGACAATAATGAGACATACAGGTCACTAATCGTAACATATATGCCCAATCAAGGGGAGGTAATTCTGTATAGGTCCAAATAGCATATATGCAAGGCCAATGCTATCATACCATGTAGTATACATGAAATCGAAACATTTCTGACTAAGATAAATTAACTTTACGATCCCGTTCCATATCAAGCCATTACAAGGTCCGAATAAGCGTTTTTAACGAGTGTAGTGCAGGAGAACATACAATATTTGGCCTACTCGTGTATTATAACCGTGCAGTGGCGCCTACATTAAGGGAGCATTCCACACCTAAATGATGTGCGGTTGTAATAGACATGGGTTCGGGTCTTCGGCCTTAAATATATGTAAAATCTTTAACAAAACCCCTATGAAAGTATATATTTTCTGAATGGGCACACCCATGCCATTATTCCAGGAGACAAGTGAGCTATTCAAATTGAAAAGGAAAGACGTGCAATCCTCCTTAAGCCTTCTTCAACTTTTCTGAAAAACTCCATAAAATGTACGAAAATATGCCAAATTCGACCCACCATCCAGAGAAAACAAGCGAAATGATTTTCTTGTTAGACTTGTGAAAGTTTCTCCGTCCAACGGGCATTTTAAAAAGCGGAGAAAAACAGGGGGTCGACCTACTCGTTTTTTGTAAAATTTTATCGCCATAAGGCAATCATCATTTTCGTTCCCCGAAAAAGTGAGGATTTTGCCCTGCCAGATATTCAAATCCGGAAACGATTAACTCTGTAGTGGCGCGTAGATGCGATAATTGTTATATCCTCGTTTGAGGAAATGGTGACGTCCAGCAGAGTGATACTATAGATATCAGCTAGTAGAAAGGGAAGCAGAATTACCATGCTGTCAAAACCAGGCGACCTTCCTTATTATGAAATTAGGGAGGGGCCATTTGTGCGAAATCGTGGAGTAGTGTGGAGTGCACCCTTAAGGCTAGGTTGTTTTCTCAGAATTTCTGTTCTCAAGGCTATGCCAATCTGGAAGTGTTTGCGAGTTTCTTGGCATGCGACACTTGCTTGTAGTATGCGGTTTTGTCAGATATCTTGTCAATCACTTTCCCCCTACCCCATCTTTGTTTTTGCGACTTTTGCTAAAAAATCACGAGTTTACGAGCTCAATAAGAATATCATAGCATTAGGCTTTGACCGTGACAATGAAACCCATGTACAAAGATCGGGAGCGTTGAACAGCTTTCGATTGAGGCATTAGAAGCAAAATAAATGCAAAAATAGCTGAAATTCGAGCCAAATTATCAATAATTTTTCAATCCGACTTTTCCAAAAGATTGGGGGTGGGAGTACAAACTTCGAGATAAAAGGGACAAAACCAGAATAATACGATGTCATTCAATTTAGATCAGGGTACTGGTGTGATCCGTATTGAAAATTAATCACTTTGACATTCACATTGACAATAATGAGACATACAGGTCACTAATCGTAACATATATGCCCAATCAAGGGGAGGTAATTCTGTATAGGTCCAAATAGCATATATGCAAGGCCAATGCTATCATACCATGTAGTATACATGAAATCGAAACATTTCTGACTAAGATAAATTAACTTTACGATCCCGTTCCATATCAAGCCATTACAAGGTCCGAATAAGCGTTTTTAACGAGTGTAGTGCAGGAGAACATACAATAATTGGCCTACTCGTGTATTATAACCGTGCAGTGGCGCCTACATTAAGGGAGCATTCCACACCTAAATGATGTGCGGTTGTAATAGACATGGGTTCGGGTCTTCGGCCTTAAATATATGTAAAATCTTTAACAAAACCCCTATGAAAGTATATATTTTCTGAATGGGCACACCCATGCCATTATTCCAGGAGACAAGTGAGCTATTCAGATTGAAAAGGAAAGACGTGCAATCCTCCTTAAGCCTTCTTCAACTTTTCTGAAAAACTCCATAAAATGTACGAAAACATGCCAAATTCGACCCACCATCCAGAGAAAACAAACGAAATGATTTTCTTGTTAGACATGTAAAAGTTTCTCCGTCCAACGGGCATTTTGAAAAGCGGGGAAAAACAGGGGGTCGACCTAGCCGTTTTTTGTAAAATTTTATCGCCATAAGGCAATCATCATTTTCGTTCCCCGAAAAAGTGAGGATTTTGTCCTGCCAGATATTCAAATCCGGAAACGATTAACTCTGTAGTGGCGCGTAGATGCGATAAGCAAGCAATTGTTATATCCTCGTTTGAAGAAATGGTGACGTCCAGCAGAGTGATACTATAGATATCAGCTAGTAGAAAGGGAAGCAGAATTACCCTGCTGTCAAATCCAGGCGACCTTCCTTATTATGAAATTAGGGAGGGGCCATTTGTGCGAAACCGTGGAGCAGTGTGGAGTGCACCCTTAAGGCTAGGTTGTTTTCTCAGAATTTCTGTTCTCAAGGCTATGCCAATCTGGAAGTGTTTGCGAGTTTCTTGGTATGCGACACTTGCTTGTAGTATGCGGTTTTGTCGGATATTCCGTCAATCAATTTCCCCCTACCCCATCTTTGTTTTTGCGACTTTTGCTAAAATCACGAGTTTACGAGCTCAATAAGAATATCATAGCATTAGACTTTGACCGTGACAATGAAACCCATGTACAAAGATCGGGAGCGTTGACCAGCTTTCGATTGAGGCATTAGAAGCAAAATAAACGCAAAAATAGCTGAAATTCGAGCCAAATTATCAATAATTTTTCAATCCGACTTTACCAAAAGATTGGGGGGTGGGAGTACAAACTTCGAGATAAAAGGGACAAAACCAGAATAGTACGATGTCATTCAATTTAGATCAGGGTACAGGTGTGATTCGTATTGGAAATTAATCACTTTGACATTCACATTGACGATAATGAGACATACAGGTCACTAATCGTAACATATATGCCCAATCAAGGGGAGGTAATTCTGTATAGGTCCAAATAGCATATTTGCAAGGCCAATGCTATCATACCATGTAGTTTACATAAAGTCGAGACATTTCTGACTAAGATAAATTAACTTTACGATCCCGTTCCATATCAAGTCATTACAAGGTCCGAATAAGCGTTTTTAACGAGTGTAGTGCAGGAGAACATACACTATTTGGCCTACCCGTGTATTATAACCGTGCAGTGGCGCCTACGTTAAGGCTAGGGTGTTTTCTCGGAATTTCTGTTCTCAACGCTATGCCAGTCTGGAAGTGTTTGCGAGTTTCTTGGTATGCGACACTTGCTTGTAGTATGCGGTTTTGTCGGATATCCCGTTAACCACTTTCCCCCTACCTATCTTTGTTTTTGCGACTTTTGCTAAAATCACCAGTTTACGAGCTCAATAAGAATATCATATCATTAGACTTTGACCGTGATAATGAAACCCATGTACAAAGATCGGGAGCGTTGACCAGCTTTCGATTGAGGCATTAGAAGCAAAATAAACGCAAAAATAGCTTAAATTCGAGCCAAGTTATCAATAATTTTTCAATCCGACTTTTCCAAAAGATTGGGGGTGGGAGTACAAACTTCGAGATAAAAGAGACAAAACCAGAATAATACGATGTCATTCAATTTAGATCAGGGTACAGGTGTGATCCGTATTGAAAATTAATCACTTTGACATTCACATTGACAATAATGAGACATACAGGTCACTAATCGTAACATATATGCCCAATCAAGGGGAGGTAATTGTGTATAGGTCCAAATAGCATATATGCAAGGCCAATACTATCATACCATGTAGTATACATGAAATCGAAACATTTCTGACTAAGATAAATTAACTTTACGATCCCGTTCCATATCAAGCCATTACAAGGTCCGAATAAGCGTTTTTAACGAGTGTAGTGCAGGAGAACATACAATATTTGGCCTACTCGTGTATTATAACCGTGCAGTGGCGCCTACATTAAGGGAGCATTCCACACCTAAATGATGTGCGGTTGTAATAGACATGGGTTCGGGTCTTCGGCCTTAAATATATGTAAAATCTTTAACAAAACCCATATGAAAGTATATATTTTCTGAATGGGCACACCCATGCCATTATTCCAGGAGACAAGTGAGCTATTCAAATTGAAAAGGAAAGACGTGCAATCCCCCTTAAACCTTCTTCAACTTTTCTGAAAAACTCCATAAAATGTACGAAAATATGCCAAATTCGACCCACCATCCAGAGAAAACAAACGAAATGATTTTCTTGTTAGACTTGTGAAAGTTTCTCCGTCCAACGGGCATTTTAAAAAGCGGGGAAAAACAGGGGGTCGACCTACTCGTTTTTTGTAAAATTTTATCGCCATAAGGCAATCATCATTTTCGTTCCCCGAAAAAGTGAGGATTTTGTCCTGCCAGATATTCAAATCCGGAAACGATTAACTCTGTAGTGGCGCGTAGATGCGATAATTGTTATATCCTCGTTTGAGGAAATGGTGACGTCCAGCAGAGTGATACTATAGATATCAGCTAGTAGAAAGGGAAGCAGAATTACCATGCTGTCAAAACCAGGCGACCTTCCTTATTATGAAATTAGGGAGGGGCCATTTGTGCGAAATCGTGGAGTAGTGTGGAGTGCACCCTTAAGGCTAGGTTGTTTTCTCAGAATTTCTGTTCTCAAGGCTATGCCAATCTGGAAGTGTTTGCGAGTTTCTTGGTATGCGACACTTGCTTGTAGTATGCGGTTTTGTCGGATATCTTGTCAATCACTTTCCCCCTACCCCATCTTTGTTTTTGCGACTTTTGCTAAAAAATCACGAGTTTACGAGCTCAATAAGAATATCATAGCATTAGGCTTTGACCGTGACAATGAAACCCATGTACAAAGATCGGGAGCGTTGAACAGCTTTCGATTGAGGCATTAGAAGCAAAATACACGCAAAAATAGCTGAAATTCGAGCCAAATTATCAATAATTTTTCAATCCGACTTTTCCAAAAGATTGGGGATGGGAGTACAAACTTCGAGATAAAAGGGACAAAACCAGAATAATACGATGTCATTCAATTTAGATCAGGGTACTGGTGTGATCCGTATTGAAAATTAATCACTTTGACATTCACATTGACAATAATGAGACATACAGGTCACTAATCGTAACATATATGCCCAATCAAGGGGAGGTAATTCTGTATAGGTCCAAATAGCATATATGCAAGGCCAATGCTATCATACCATGTAGTATACATAAAATCGAAACACAATCACAATCACAATCACAATGTCTATCAAAATTTATCAAATTGGATGAATGTTGCTGCACAAAATTCTCGGCTAGAAGACTTTTAAAGAAAATCCCTATCACTTAATCTAAGAAAGGGAGATAAACCAATCGAAAAAACTGGCAAAACTGCTGCCAAAGAAAAAATCACCAGCAGACATCCTTTAAACCTTGATTGTCATCACTTCATTATGAAATATGTTTTGTTATCATTCAACTACTTGAACATTCCAATGAATTAATAAACTTCTGATCAGTTCAGCTGGTTTCCCAATTTAAATGGTATTTACAAAATCTCTCTACTCCAAATGGAGGGGAGGTAACTCTGCTTGTTGACACTTTGACACTAGGTGGTGCTGCACAGGGACAACAAAGATGGCCGCCGAATATTTTTCTGCAGTTATTTAGCTGAATGATTTGGGGGCAGTAAAAGTCATATTTCCAATTATATATGGCTGATGGAACTGATTCAGATTGATGGTAAGTACCTTTTGCAACTTGTAGGCTAAAATAGCATTCTAAAGTGATCATTTACGCCAACACTAAGTGTGAAAAAGACTTGCACATTTGAAAATTGAACCATTGATAGGCCTAATGTTTTTTTATTTGCATGTTGTAATAGTGCTCCATTTGTTAAGTCTGGAATATTTTGGACTAGTTTAAAATATACTTTAGTTATATAAGTAACTTTGTCTGGTTTGTATATTACACTGTAAATACAACAACGAAAACATTACACTGCCTTGGAAAGATTTATTTATCTCACCGGTTTATGAAGGAAAGGTGGCTTGGTGGTTGATTTTCTCGTCTTGTCTAATCTATGGATAGAATAGTTAGGCATATACTTTTATTAAGCCCAGTGTAATTAACCTTAGATATAAAAGGCTGTCTAACAGATATTTTAATGGCAGAGAATTGTATTTATTATGACGTTTTCAATTGCTGAACAGACATGTATATTTTGTTAATTAAAATAACCGATCAACCTCACAAGAATAGACCAGTTTCTCTTAGTGGTCCATTGTGTAAGGGATTAACCATGCTGGGTGACTCTTTGCACAGTTCAATGTGAGAACCCCAGAAGGGGATGTTTTTACAATCTCATTGTGTCATTTCCTGTACTGGTATATTTGTGAACATCTACCTTCAAGAGACAAGCCATATCCGATGTTTACTTGAAAAAATTGACATAACATATGAATGAATTGGAAACAGTAATTTGTGATTCTTTTAAGTCCTGGCTTTTATTTCATACTGACGGTTTCACAATCTGAGCTTCCTGTCCTGTCAAATTGCATCTCTCCACACCCCACCATAATGAACAGTTTGTCAATGATGTTTTTATTATGTTGACAGCTTCATTGTGGATTATGGTGAAAGAATACAAATACGCTTACAACACAGCTTTTCCCAGTTCCGGGTAGGCCTGATGTGCCAGTGGTGTGAACTATTCCTGACAACCCGAATTTGCGATGCTTTTGTCGAGCTAAGGGCTGATCTATATGATGTGAAAAATTGTGGTGAGTATCATCCATTGTTCATCATTGAATACTCCATTGTATGCCTCTTACATATCAATATCAACGTAAATTGGTCTTGTTGCCCAAGCTTTAATACCCCATTCATGTACTTTTCAATTGTGATAATATCACCCTTGTTTCAGGGAGGGGGGAGGGGCAGTGTCGTGTACTTTACATGCTTTCATCCAGTTTTACACATTATCTGAAAGAAGTCAAATGTCATTTATTAGAATTTCCAGGTTGTTTGGTTACTCAAATGTCCTGTTGATTGTTGGTTACTTTATATGAATAAACAAACAGTCCTACAAACAAATTTTTTTTCCATGTCAGTGTTTCAAACACATTTTCGCATTGCTTATTTCAATATTTAGTTAGTACAGAATTGAGTTGAAAATTGTTGAATTTATTTTCAAAACAAATCACGATATGATATTCTCTCTTGCAGGAAACAAGCCTATGTTTATTTTTTTTTCTCTTGAAAAGTTAATAATTTATTCACTGAAATTGATCACAAATATAGAACCATCTTCATGATGTACAGTTCAGTGTTAAAAGATAATTATCACAGAAATATGAACTGTACTAACAAAGTTACAAATTGGGATATCACATGTTAGTTATAGAACGTTATTATAGGCGGCATAGCAATTTTCCATTTTGGACACAGATTAGATTACTTCTACACCATAATTTCATAAACATGGAACGATCTAACCTAACAAAGTCAACATGCACTCTTAATTTGATCAAGCCTTTGGCCGCTAGTACTATACTATTCAAGGGTCTATTTTTCTTTTGGAAAATTATGTCATTTCTGGCACACCATATACTAAATAGCAAGACATTAATCAAATATATATACACATTCTCATCATGCCTATTTAAACGATCTCCAAACAACTTGTAAATCAAATGTTGCTCATCTAAGTTTGGGAAAAAGTTCCCATATAATAGAAATACATGTCCAAATTCCTGAAATACTTTATCTACAATATGACACTCGACAAAAAGGTGTTTCTGTGACTCCGAAGCAGAACAAAATACACATTTATTATCAGTGGCAGCATTTCTTCTCAGTAGCCGTTCTTTAACTGGTAAAATGTCATTCACCAATTTAAAGAAGAAATTGACAAGATTATGATCCAGAAAAGGGTGAAAAACTTTACTCCATATCCTCTTCCAATCTAAATGAGGAAATTTCTCAACAACTCTGGGCAATTCAGTAACTTTCCCAACAAATTTACAATAAATGAATTTACTGCTAAATACATTAGGAGGTAAAGGCTGGCCGTTATAAAATTCACGCCATGCATCTAATACAAATCTGTAGAAGGGAGGAGCCCTTTCGGCATGAGGGATATTCGATCTGGCAAACTCTGGTCTGACAGATCTTAACGAAATTCCTATCCAATAAATCGCATAGTACTTCCAGTCAGCTTCAGTCCCATACACCAACTTTAACACATGCTTAACCGCGAACATTTTCAACTTACACATAATATTCTGAATACTCAACCCGCCCTGATCAAATTTATTGTACAATACATTTCTCTTTATACCCTCTGGCTTTTTGTCCCACAGAAATTGAAAAACTTCGCGACAACATTCTACAACACATTTCCGTGGGAAAAGTACACACTGCGCCGTGAACCACAGCACCGCTAATGCTACAGTGTTTATTAAAACAGCTTTCCCCCTAAAAGTCAGATATCTACCCATCCATGATGTCACATTCTTTTTAACCTTACTGACAACTCGAGAAGAATTCAGCTCCTCCTGGTCCTCACCAAAGTAAACGCCACAAATTTTGGCATTCTTAACCACCTTGAAACCTACATCAGGCACCAGACTTTCGTCCCAGTTACCGACCGGCAGTGCTGTACTTTTGTCCACATTGAGTTTAGCACCTGATGCCCTACCATACTTGGAGGACAGACCGACAACCGGAGGAACTGAACTCTCCTCGGGCACTATAATAGTGGCATCATCAGCAAATGCAGTCACCTTGGCTACTCTGTCAGTACCTGGCATTTTAACACCCTTAATTGATTCGCTCTTCCTCACGGCGGCAATAAAGGGTTCTAACGAAAGGACGTACAACAATGGGGAGAGGGAACAACCCTGTCTAACCCCTCTAGCCAAACTGAATTCCTCTGTGATATATCCATTAACAATAACTTGACTTGTTATATCAGTATACAATATCATAACCCACTTACAGAGATCGGGACCAAAATTATATTTTTTCAAACATCTGAACAAGAAAGACCAGTCTACTCGATCAAAGGCTTTCTCTTGATCTAAATTTAAAAAAACATGCCTTGAGATCCTTCTGCTCTACATAATCATATGTATTGCGTAAGAGGTGTAAGTTATCAAAAATAGATCTACCAGGTATACCACATGTTTGATTCTTAAGCACAACATTGTCGATAACTTTTTTGAGGCGATTACATAACTATAGCCTATGTTTATGTATACTATGATTGTCTTTTTGAACTTGGTGCTAATACTGTTATATGATATATGGAATAGGTCTTTGGATTATGGACGCGGATATTCTCTAATGGACGACGGCTGAAGTATGGATGACGGACTAGACGCTTGTAATAATTGTTTTTCCCACCGGAGATCACACAGCCTACAAAGAAGATGAGCAAGACAGTTCGTGATGACCGGAAGAATGAGTCAAACAACATCCTTGGGAAGTTAAAAAGCAGCGACAAGGAAACCTTCCAGTGGCACCTGTTCAAGACAAGTCAGATGATGTGACGAGTCAGATGATGTGACGAGTCAGATGATGTAAGTATAAATTCAACTATCTACCTATTCAGCTAAATCCCTAGGCTATTATCAAATAATTCATTATTTTGACTATTGAGAAGATTTCTCATTAATTGTCTCATCTATTTTACTGATCCCTTTTAGATAACTATTTCTAATAATATTAATCCAAATTTCTCTCAATGTGGACTAAATATGTGCATGTGGGCCCTATTGATTTTGGTTTTCTTCTTCTTTGTAGGATCCTAGCAGCCAAGCAGACCTGAGGGCTCTGCAGAGAAGTTGAAGAGCTGAGAGCGGAGAGCCAGTCTCTGAAGTCAGAAAACAGGTTTTTGAAAGTCGCCTTATCTACACTTACCAGTAGATTTTAAATTTGACTTTTTGCAAGTTTGCTAACCATTAAAATGCATATTAAATGACACTGAATTTTAACGGTTAACAAGCGATCACTTGTAAATAATCATTTAATGTAATCAATCTTAGTAAATAATAATTTAATGAGATTTGAAAGTTTTAAAACACTGTTGATCCTTTGTCAACATGATTCTGCAATTTATGACTATTAACATTCTGACTGAATATTATCAATCCAATTGTCAGTACACATTTTGTATCTTTTATTTCACAGAATTGCCATCTGTATTTGATGACATCAAGACCTCGGTGAAGACAATGAAGGAGGTGGCATCACGTCAGGCATAGACTCGCCCAGCAGAACCACGTCAGCTGCCGACACAATCAACATCAGAACCCTTGCCACATCATACGTCATCACCCTCATCACCAGATCCATCAACTGGATCATCCGATGATTTAATTGGAGAAAGAAGCCATTCATTTCAATATTGGTAAGTATTTCTTATCCATCACAAGAACACAGTATATTATGGTTTCGTTCATAATAACTTAATTAATTTCAATTAACTGTAATCAAATGCAGTTGTCAACAAGTTCAGACTTGCAGTAATGTCCCTTTGAAGCATATGCTAAATAATTTGCCAACTCTACGTTCTTTCTTTCTTTCTTTTCTCCTTCCAGTTATTCGACTAAAGCTGAACAACTCATCGAAGCAAACCAAGAAGTAATTTTTTTTTACATTTCCAAAGTGGTGATTTTTTTTTGACATTAACTCAGTGGTTTTTATTATGTTGTATAGAGTGCTGGCAGTTTTTGTTTTAGAATAAAGAACTATTATATAAGAAATTATTTTGTATTATTTTCATTGTGTTATCAGGGCATTGTCATTCTCTGAAATAGATTATGCTACAATGTTGTTAAGTATTGAGGGTGTAATATAAATACCCAGTCCAAAGCCCAGAGTGAAGCTATCAATCTATAGTTTTCTATCAAAATCTATAGTTTTCTACTATTCTATATAACGCCCTTGTTTTCTATCAAAATCTATAGTGCTATACTTATAGAATTCTATAGTTTTCTATCAAAATCTATAATGCTATAGTTTTCTATAGAAATAGATACTATAAAATTCTATAGATAGCTATAGTTAATTTATAGTAAGCTATATTTGATTTATAGTAAGCTATAGTTAATTTTTAGTAAGCTATAGTTAATTTATAGTAAGCTATAGTTAATTTATAGTAAGCTATAGAATTTCAACTGTAGTAAATCCGCAAAAGTAGCACAAAATCGATAGTAATCTATAGATTTCAACTATAGATTTTTATGGTAAATTTTCATAAGGGTAAGCTCAGTTGTAGAAGTCTGAGCAACGCCACAACGTCAGTCACAAAATATAAGTTCAGTCGAAGGCATTTATTTAACCTCGCAACGTCAATCACGACATATAAGCTCAGCTGAAGGCGTTTGGTTAACGTCACAACGTCAGTCACAACATATAAGCTCAGTTGAAACAGTCTGGTTAACGTCGCAACGTCAGTCACAAAATATACGCTCAGTTGAAGGCATTTGGTTAACTTCACAGCGTCAGTCACAACATATGAGCTCAGTTGAAGGCGTTTCATTAAAGGGGAACCCAAATAATCTGGGATCAATTTTAGGAGAAGGACGTGCTCATGATTCTGGGTAAGATGCTATGTACCGTATGTAGATAGCCCAAACGGTGGCAGAGATATTTAAGTTTGAAATCTACATCTGATGTTCAGGGATTTTATGTAAATGAGATATTGTGATGTGACCAAGTGCTCTCAAGTTGATTAGCTCTCGTTATATTTGGATTACTCATATAGAATTAAGTCTAATCTCTTTCAAACTGATTATATTTATTATTAGTAGCATTATGCAAACTATATAGTTTTGGGGGAGAAAAATTATAATTATCTTTGGGAATACGGTTATCATAGCAACAGGTTACAGGGTTTTATTTTCAAACCGCAAGGTTTAGGAAATTTAATCAATGAATATGTAGTAACTAAGGCATATGCAATTCATATTTATTAAAAAAACACTTCAACTATTTAAGCTCCCAGAATGTTACGCTTGGCTACCGGTTGGTAACTATGGTAATCATATTTCTGAAACTGTTGGTAAACCGATTGACAAAAGTGATACCAAATAATCTGTAAAGGTAATGTTAATGAACCGGACCCAAACATCTTTAAATGCGCATATCAGCAACCGTTAGGAGTATTTTCCTGAAATAAAAGAAAAAAATGGCAACAACATAGCCCACCTCCAGATGTTTTGGTTCTCCATTTGGGTTCCCCTGTGGCCCAGAAGCCAGCCTCATGTTATTTGTAAAAAATATTTTGCGTGGATGAATGACAACTTGCAATCTCAAATCTATCACATGTATGCACTGATACAAGTGAAACAACACGTTATAGGCTAGATGATTATTGTATGTCATAGGAACGTCGTGATGTCTTGTATCATTGGAAAATGTATATTATTGGTATTTCATTTTATAGCTGCTTTTAATTCTTGATAGACTGCGGTTCCCCAGTGAATTGTCCGACAAACCAAACCAACAGATCGTTACTCAGAACTTGTTTAAGGTTTCGTTGAAGTCCACTCACATATTCGTCATACGTCGCTATGATTGCCTACAGTATATACATTACTACTGGGGAACCATACCAAACTCTCAACAGACATACAATTTCATAGTAACCTCTTTATCTCCTTAAATAGAATAAAGATTTCAGCTAGAATGATCACCATTGACAGGTCCATGACACCAATTACATAGGTGGTTAAAGGGTTTACAATGACTGCCTGGATAATATCTCATTGATTTTTGTGTCCACATTGATCAGTTGATGCCCCATGTAATACAGAGACTATAATATAATATAATAATATCCTCACGAACTAGGCAATTGATAATAATGGATAGGAAATAAGTTTGACATTGGCTATTTAATGTGATGCGGAATGGCGAACCTTATCTATAAAACGTGAGTGTGACCGTGCGATCCGATAATCTCTAGATTTGTTTCTTGAAATGGAGAGACGGTCAAAAATAACGACACATATTTATGTTGTCGACTCCGAAGCAACGAGCAGCATATTCTTTCAAATGAAATGTATCGATCATAGGCATCACCCATGTCTGCAGATCGTGAACTTTATTATATTATTGTCTTTATATATTGGCGTCAAAGATTTGAAGGTACATGTTGGCCGCGGTATTGATCCGCCGTTCATACGAAATTTGACCCTCTTGGTCGGGTCCACCGGCCATTCTGACAATCAGCAATAATTAAATCCGCCAAATCATCTTGGCCTTTTTAATAACGGCACGAAATAACATGGGAGAAATTACGTCGCTGAACTTATTTCCTAATTCCCTATTCCCGTTTCGATATTCTAAATCGCGCTATGTGAAAGTAGTAACCTTCGTGAAAATCCATATATTTCGACAACCATTATCATTTTCCTAACACGAATGGGACCATGTTTTCCCCAATAAGTTCTTCGCTGTGAATATAAATTTGACTTCAAAATGTGTGCTATTAAGAACATATCTAAAGGGCCGTAGTAAAATCTGTGTACATTCTACAGTATTTTGCTAGCCACCTTTAGAGTGGTCTAGATATCTTCCTAATATATTTATCTACCCGTCTGACCCATTTTTGGGCGTTTAAAGTAGAGATGCCATACCCCCCGAGACAGCGCTAAATGGGTATTATCTGGGTATGGTCAATTTACACCTACTGTGTTTGTTGCTCCCGATCACCCAGAAATCTAATTTGCGTCACTTTTAGAGTGGTCTAGATATCTTCCTAATACATTTATCTACCTGTTTGACCCATTTTTGGGCGTTTAAAGTGGAGATGGCATACCCTCCGAGGCAGCGCTAAATGGGTATTATCTGGGTATGGTCAATTTACACCTACTGTGTTTGTTGCTCCCGATCACCCAGAAATCGAATTTGCGCCACTTTTAGAGCGGTCTAGATATCTTTCTAATACATTTATCTACCTGACTGACCCATTTTTGAGCGTTTAAAGTGGAGATGCCATACCCTCCGAGACAGCGCTAAATGGGTATTATCTGAGTATGGTCAATTTACAACTACTGTGTTTGTTTCTCCGGATCACCCAAAAATCGAATTTGCGCCACTTTTAGAGTGGTCTAGATATCTTCCTAATTCATTTATCTACCGGTCTGACCCATTTTTGGGCTTTTAAAGTGGAGATGCCATACCCTACGAGACCGCACTAAATGATTGTTGCTCCCGATCACCCAGAAATCGAATTTGCGCCACTTTTAGAGTGGTCTAGATATCTTCCTAATATATTTATCTATCTTTCTGACCCAGTTTTGGGGGTTTAAAGTGGAGATGCCATACCCTCCGAGACAGCGCTAAATGGGTATTATCTGGAATATCCGTAACAATCTATTGTACGATTAACATTAAGGTGGTCAAGAATTGTTAGGGATATTGGAGTGAGTGGGTGAGTGAATCTGATTAAAAGTCACCTTCAACAATATTTGGATCCTATTTCTGTTCATACTCGGGACCCCACTGGTGAAGTCCTATTCCTTTATACAGCCGGATACCCAAGGGAGTCGCCTCTTTTGACAAGCTGTCTGAGGAGCTGAGGTCCTTAATTAACCGCATGGCCATGGGTGTGCAGAACGACACCTCAGGTCACCTCCCAGATATACAATGCATGTTAATGTCATAAAAGCCTGGCCATTCATATTGTTCGCTTAAGATATAACTCTGCATGTTTCCAGTTCTCATATGTACAGTTGACACAACAAAGTAACTCCAGAGTCGTTTAAATGACAGTTCATCCTGATCTTCTCTACTCTAGACAGATGATCGTTATTCGCGTGGCCTCTCCAGGGAAATTTCAATGAGCGAGTTATTATACATCTAAGATGTACATATTTTGATATGAAATCTATCATTTTCAAGTGAACATTTCTTGAAATTTTTAACATTCACTTTTTCCATATAACAGCACAGATTGTATCAAACTGATTCCGACTCCTTATTTTGGGGCGTTATCAGGGCATATTGTCCGGTAAGATCTATAATAATTCATCACTTAAAAACAAAGTGAATGTCGAAACCTATTCTGCATACATCAAGATCTGATTGTTGAAACTCGTTCACAAATGTGTTGCTCACAAGACATGAATTTCTCTCAGTCTAAGTTATTTACTTAATTCAGTGGAAAGGTGATCTGAAAGTGATTTCATTATTAGGGACCTCCTCACCATATCATCAGTACGTTTAACATTCACCAGACATGTCAGATGCAGCCGTTCGGTATGTTCTGTTGACTCTGATTTATGTTAGTAAATATATGAAACGTTTACGACGATTGCTGGTCAGACAATGTTCGTACTGGTAATGTGAATGTTACAACTATGTCAGCTTTGGTCGGAATGAAATGAAAACTGTGAGCTTATACTGAGAACTATGAGTTGATATCCCTAGTCTATGGAACATCGAATATATTCATTGAGAATCGGCTGCATTTGGACACTCCAAATCGCCCAGGTCAGAGAGGGTTAACTTATTCTTCCTAATTGGTCCCCAGTGACTGCAAGCTTGAGATACTTTCAGGCATCATGTTAGAGCCAATCGATTTGTACAAACGAATAAGTAAAAATCAGCAACTAGAAATCGCCCTTAATTGTCTGCACTACTGGATATTAAACCACTTGCAAAGCACGAATCAAGTGTGGAAGAGCCAAGTTTCTAGAATATTAGGTTCGCCGATAAGAGCGGGATGATAATGTAATTGAGATCCAAATAATATGGCGTCATACACTATTCAAAAATTCTTCGGGACGGGAGGTCAAATCTACTTCACCACCATTGACTCCCTTGTTGTACCTGTAGCTTTCATATAGGACCGATTTCTAGATGATTACCATTTTCCAAAGCACGTCCGAAATTGAAAGATACCGATTAACGCCAAGAAAACGTATTGACCATAGTTGTGTCTGAGCAGATCCCAGACCAATGTGACGGACGGGATGCCGTCGCCATATTACTATATTGGCACGTTGTCGGGAGAAGGTCAAGCTAGTACTATATTGGCACGTTGTCGGGAGAAGGTCAAGCTAGTAAAGTATTTATCTGATTCATCATTGTGGGGCTGTGTTCCGGTTCGGCAAACAGCGTGTGGTGTCATTATACAACATGTTCAGATTGTTAAGGTTGGGAGTAATGTGAATTATGGGTCGATCCGAACAATGTACGTTTGAAAGGAGCCTTCATCTATCTCTTCGGGGTTTTTTTTAGCACAAAATGTATTTAAACATTTACTTTAATGCGACCGCTTCGAACTTCCAATAAAATTTATATATTCTCGCTATTGTTTTGCTTCCTTAAATGCCACATGATGTATTAAAAGAGATTATCCTCACGAACTAGGCAATTGATAATAATGGATAGGAAATACGTATGACATTGGCTATTTAATGTGATGCGGAATGGCGAACCTTATCTATAAAACGTGAGTGTGACCATGCGATCCGATAATCTCTAGATTTGTTTCTTGAAATGGAGAGACGGTCAAAAATAACGACACATATTTATGTTGTCGACTCCGAAGCAACGAGCAGCATATTCCTTCAAATGAAATGTATCGATCATAGGCATCACCCATGTCTGCAGATCGTGAACTTTATTATATTATTGTCTTTATATATTGGCGTCCAAGATTTGAAGGTACATGTTGGTCGCGGTATTGATCCGCCGTTCATACGAAGTTTGACCCTCTTGGTCGGGTCCACAGGCCATTCTGACAATCAGCAATAATTAAATCCGCCAAATCATCTTGGCCTTTTTAATAACGGCACGAAATAACATGAGAGAAATTACGTTGCTGAACTTATTTCCTTATTTCCTATTCCCGTTTCGATATTCTAAATCGCGCTATGTGAAAGTAGTAACCTTCGTGAAAATCCATATATTTCGACAACCATTATCATTTTCTTTAACACGAATGGGACCATGTTTTCCCCAATAAGTTCTTCGCTGTGAATATAAATTTGACTTCAAAATGTGTGCTATTAAGAACATATCTAAAGGGCCGTAGTAAAATCTGTGTACATTCTACAGTATTTTGCTAGCCACCTTTAGAGTGGTCTAGATATCTTCCTAATATATTTATCTACCTGTCTGACCCATTTTTGGGCGTTTAAAGTAGAGATGCCATACCCCCGAGACAGCGCTAAATGGGTATTATCTGGGTATGGTCAATTTACACCTACTGTATTTGTTGCTCCCGATCACCCAGAAATCTAATTTGCGCCACTTTTAGAGTGGTCTAGATATCTGCCTAATACATTTATCTACCTGTCTGACCCATTTTTGGGCGTTTAAAGTGGAGATGCCATACCCTCAGATACCGCGCTAAATGGGTATTATCTGGGTATGGTCAATTTACACCTACTGTGTTTGTTGCTCCCGATCACCCAGAAATCGAATTTGCGCCACTTTTAGAGTGGTCTAGATATCTTCCCAATATATTTCTCTATCTTTCTGACCCACTTTTGGGCGTTTACAGTGGAGAAGCCATACCCTCCGAGATAGCGCTAAATGGGTATTAGCTGTGTATGGTCAATTTACACCCAGAAATTGAATTTGTGCCACTGTTAGAGTGGTCTAGATCACTCTAAGAGTGGCGCAAATTCGATTTCTGGATGATTGGGAGCAAGAAATACAGTCGGGGTAAATTGACCAAATCCAGATAATACCCATTTAGCGCTGTCTCGGAGGGTATGGCATCTTCACTTTAAACGCCCAAAATGAATCAGAAAGATAGATAAATGGATTAGGAAGATATCTAGGCCACTCTATAAGTGTCGCAAATTCGATTTCTGGGTGATTGGAAGCAACATATACAGTGGGTGTAAATTGACCAAATCCAGATATTACCCATTTAGCGCTGTCTCGAAGGTTATGACATCTCCACTTTAAACGCCCAAAAATGGACCAGAAAGATAGATAAATGTATTAGGAAGATATCTAGACCACTCTAAAAGTGGCGCAAATTCGATTTCTGGGTGATTGGGAGCAGCAAATACAGTCGGTGTATATTGACCAAATGCAGATAATACCCATTTAGCGCCGTCTCGGTGAGTATGGCATCTCCACTTTCAACGCCCAAAAATGGGTCAGAAAGATAGATAAATGTATTAGGAATATATATAGATCACTCTAGAAGTGGCACAGATTCGATTTCTGGTTGATTGGGAGCAATAAATACAGTGGGTGTAAATTGACCATATCCAGATAATACCCATTTAGCGCTGTCTCGGAGGGTATGGCATCTCCACTTTAAACGCCCCAAAAATGGGTCAGAAAGATAGATAAATGTATTAGGAAGATATGTAGACCACTCTACAAGTGGCTAGCAAAATAGTTTGGAATGTACACAGATTTTACTACGACCCTTTAGAAATGTACTCAATAGCACACATTTTGAAGCATTCTTCTCAGATTTTTATTCACAGGGAAGAAAATTTATTGAAGAAAACATAGTCTTATTAGTGTTAAGAAAGACATAATGGTTGTCGAAATATATGGATTTTCATGAAGGTTACGACTTTCACATAGCACGATTTAGAATATCGAAACGGAAATAGGGAATAAGGAAATAACTTCCGTTTCCTGGAGAAATTCATGTTCTGCTTCCGACATGCAACAGCTTTATGGTCGGAGAAAAATCCAGATCGGCTTAATCGTTTCCAAGTTCTGAGACGTGCTTTTCTTGGAAGGAATATAGCATACCCCTAATGAAGTAAAAATATTTGTTAGTGAGAGCGAGTTGGATTGACACGATCACGTATTGAGTGCGACTCCTCCAGATAATGTGCGTGGCTTAATGTAATGCATTAGTATTGTACAAAAAGTTCTTAAGATTTTCGAATGTCAGGTGGCACCACCTTGATCGTCTGAGGAACATTAATTGTTGCAGTTAGATAACCAATTGTATGTATATATTATGGGACAAATGAGTATTACTAATCCATATAAATGTTTAAAGAAAGTCACAATGCCCGTTCGGCTCCATGTCATGGTTATGTTGCCATCTAGTTGAACCACCAAATCAGCTCTTGTATATAAGATGTTTTTGCAGTTAATACGTTCAAGTAATTGCTTGCTTGTTATTTTTGCAACAATCATCTTAACAGTGCCAATCGATCTGTATAAATGAATGCAGTTTCAACGAGACGACTAACCTCGAGTGTCTGGGGATATCTCATTCTGTTAAGAGTTTTTTTGTGATAGTACGTAGCGCTTAGTAGTAGATTAAATGTAACAATAGTAGAATCACAGGATGTAACTATAATATTATTCTTAACGTTATCGTACATACATGCAGTCTAGCTTGCGATTGTGTGATTATTCTCCTGAGATGTTTAAATATTTATTTAACCACGTTGTTGTACAGTATTAACTATGGCATTTGATATGTTGTACACTTTTGTTTTGGAGGGCCTCTTGGAAGAACAGATTATAACTGATTGAGTTACCCTCAATAAATAAAGACCAACTGTTTCTATTAATGTCAGCATGTTATCAAGTCACTGCTTGCTTAAGCCAGGCACGTCGTCTAGCGACCGTTGTGCCCTGTATTTGTATATATACCAGTCTGTCATTTGAAAACAGTATTCCTTGAAAAGAACATTACGTTCGAAACTGCAGTCGGAATATAATGATGTAGAAAGTTGAGAAGGTTTTTTTTCGTTATTTTTCTTATATATCATATATATATATATAACCGAAAACTCCCGAAATGCACACCTGGATATTAAATTGACAAGAAAGGTCCAAGTCTCTAAAATATCAGGTTCGCTGATAGAAACAGGGTGATAATGGGATTGATTTTCTAGGTAAATAGCAGCGACAATTACATTGACACGCATGGCCATGTAAGTCCGTTCTGGTTAGCATCGAAAATTTTGAGAATTCTACATTATTCAATCTGCGGTCGGACAGCGGTTTCCTGTTTTACCCATAAGCTAACATTGAGATAAAAATATTTTTGGATTCTCGGAGAATAACTTGACTTATAATTAAGAGACGTATACCTTCCGGAAATCACTGTATGTATACATACGTTGGATTCTTGTTTCTTGTTGCATCGGGAAATCTCTGTATTGATGGAAGCAGAAATCTACTGTGGATTGCAGCTTCCTACACAATACAGTGACTACATGATTATTTGTTGTCGTAAAGATTTATGTATTTTTTGTATCCGTTCTGAAATGAGTAAAATGAATGGAAGGACGAATTTCCCATGTGTGATCATTTACACATCAATAGTGTCAACATTCTTGTCGACCAGAGGCCGTATTTACTTTATCGGCCTGGTTCATACCTATAACAGTCCCACGGGATGGATTTTTAGATGATTGCCACTTGCCAAAGCACCTCCTAAATTGAAAGATTCCGATCAACACCAAGACAACATTTACATGTGTGGTATGTCCAATACAGACCAATGTGACTGATCTCCCTCACCAAATAACTACATGTACATTAGCACGACGTCGTCCAAATTAGGTCAAGTTAGTAGAGCATATATTTCTGATTCCATCGGTGCGGGAGCTATATGTTCACGCTAGATAAATAAATAGCGTGTGATACCAGTATACAGCATGTCCAGAACGGTACTATTGATGGATTTGACTAATTGCCATTCCAAAGGTCGCTCTCATCTATTGTTGCATTGATTCTATACGTTCGTACATTTTTCTAAAATTGTGTTTTAATATTTACCTTTATATTATCACGTCGAACGTTCAAAATAATTCCTTCTCGGTTTCGTTTTATCCACACGACATCGCCAATAGATCACGACATCGCCAATAGATAATAATGGCAAGGGCAGAAATCTGATATTGGGCGATTGATGTGATGCGGAATGTTGGCTGTGTGTGTATCTAACCAAAATTTCTTGAAAAACAGAAGAAGCCCGTAAATATTTTCCCGAAAATAAGTTGCAATTGGAACTATTTCCAAAGAAACAACCATTAACACAATAGTAGATAGTGGGCATTTGAGCAGCTCAGCTAATTAAAGAACCCTAATATGCACAGAATGCCTACATTCTGAGACAACCTCTCGGGTATTGAAGATAGACAACACATAAAATAATAAATTGTACGACGAAGGAACGGAATCATAGTGGGTTTGATGTTTCACTGTACACAATCCGGCAATAGAAACGACATTGTACCGAATGGCCATGAAAATTAACGTGTACATTCTTATAACTTCCATATGCTTTCCACAGCCATTTTAGTCATTGTATGAAATTACGGAATTCCAGAAAGGACTGACATGACCCTCTTCAATAAATAAATCAAATAAATGAACCAAGATTACATTATTGTAAGAGGGAAGCCCCATTCCCATATTGCAGTTTACAAATTACATAAATATGTGGCATATAATAATCCGTAAACCATAAACATGTGCATTCAGGTTTTTATCATATGTGAGCCCCATCGCATGTCCTTGGATGAACGTAAAATTTATTATATTTAGTGTCTTTGTATGTTTATGTCCAATATCTGAAGAAAGTCTTTATTGATTCGCAGTCGTACGAACTTTTACCCCCTTGGTCGGGATCACAGGCGATTCTGAGAATCATCAATAATTAAAAGTCGTCAACTCGTCTGAACCTTCTTAATAATGTCACGTTCTGCCTTAGATATGAACCAGTATTATGCCCGAGGAACAGCCCGAACGACATAATGGTTAATTGTTACCACGTTTTGAGACATGCTTTTCTTGGAATGAATCCCATATTTCTAATCAAATAACACAATTTATCGGAAGCAGTAATTCTGATTGGCACGATCGCGTATTGAGTGGAGTTCCTCCAGAGTATGTACGTGGTAGACTATAATGTTCTGTTCTTTAAACAAAAAGCCACAGACTATCACCACAGCCTTTGATGACTGGGTGGCGCCCAGACGATTATTTGAGAAAGATTCCTGCACCTGTTCTCCATTCATATATGAGACTAACAACAGCTATCAGATCATAGGTCAGTCCGGACTACTACATGCCATATATATATACTTGGCGATGAGATAGTGAAAATTATCAATCGAATAAAAGTGATATTTTCACTACATTGATGATATCAAATATATCACCACTGTGATGATATGACAAATGACGTCACAGCGCACAAACACATGTCACCGTGGACACAGTGACAATTGACCGAACCTCCACACGATTTATGCGCCAAAGAAAAACAAGCTAAATATTTGGGAAGGATTTATTATGCCTTTTGATGCC
Organism: Hanleya hanleyi; assembly: GCA_036873755.1. NCBI lineage: Eukaryota > Metazoa > Mollusca > Polyplacophora > Lepidopleurida > Hanleyidae > Hanleya > Hanleya hanleyi. The sequence continues at coordinate 40,118 of JAVTVY010050845.1, forward strand.
CAGATTATGACAGGAAATAAGAAACAAATAGGCGTAAAATGAATAAGAAATACACGAAAAGGCGGCAATGGGGCCGCAAGTCACGTACGCGTGCACCTACACAAGCACCTGTACAGCGACAGTGACTGAGCAGTGCAGAGTGCAACATGGAACTAGCTCGAAAACTAAAACTTATTCCTCAGTTGAAGGCTCGAAATTGGGGTCATATGATACAAATGTCGCACTAAAGTTGATGAGAAAACATGAAAAACAACTCAATTCAACGACAGTGAACTCTTGTCAGTGAGTATTCATTCAGAATCGGACAAAATCACAATGATCACTCCGCAGGCCTGCAACACCATCGAAGCTTCACACAACAACAACCACGCACGACCGGTAAATCGAAATCTGGCTATAACTTATCGTAATCATTGTATTTTGCTAAATCAAAATTGTGCTAATTTGGGTAGACATGAACGAAATCAAGGGCGAATGCAGATCTTTTTTCTAGTGAGAGTATTCTGTGTAAAGACGAACACCGTGTTGAACCAGGGAGGTCAAGGAGAAACCAGCGCTTCAGTCCTGCCCGAGTGCAGAAAGCCAGACAAGCCAGACTCGACACAGGATCGACCGTGCTTTTCTGCCGAAGGGGAAGGGGGAGGGAGGGGAGCTGGCTGACGGATGGGCATGAAAATCGTTTATTCGAGGAAAAAGTTGATAGATTTCATGGGATCTGCTGGATGTCATCGATACTAAAGTGCACGATACCCGACTGAAAGAAATTCGTTTGCAGATGTACCGTAGCTCGTGCGATTTGTTAGAGCGAAAATAATCAATGTTTCAGTGTTTCTTCACACATCCAGAAAAAACAACTGTTTCTTGACGAATACCATAAATATTTCATCTCGTGGGGTGAGAAAAATGTGTTTCTTGACGAATACCATAAATATTTCATCTCGTGGGGTGAGAAAATTGGCATTTTTCTCACCCCTCTCGATGAAATATTTATGGTATTCGTCAAGAAACAGTTGATATCCTCTACAGGGGTTGGCGGGCGTGATAAACACAGGCAAACGACTGTATACACAAATGTACATTTATTTACACTTGAAGAGGGCGTAGACACAAATACTGAGGGCAGCAGTTTACTGTAACAGAATGAAAATACAATAATATAGTACATATGTACATCTGAACAGCAAAATAGGATAATATTCTCAAATGTAAACAAACAAGCTACTTTCCTGTAAATATGAATAATAAACCATTTACCAAATATGTCAACCTATAATAAAGACTTAGCTAGGCTTTATTGGAAGACATGTGCAGCCTAAATGGGTAGACTGTCAGTAAATAATGTCACTTGTCTCAGCCAAAATGATTACAAAATAACTTAGCCAGTTAAAGCAAACAAATAACCAAGTTGTAAATAATACATAGATACAGAGATAATATAAAATATGGCATACTTCAGATGTTGACAATTCCGGCCAACAAATACAGACACCGCAAAACACTTCACAGGTCCCTCCTCAAGAAAGACAAGACAGGTATGGTAAAATGTACAGAGAAACACCTGTGCAGGAAAGGCAAAAGCAAGCCGACAGACCCCACTATTTGGCAAACAATAGATCTCCTAATACACCCTAACACACCAATGGACAAAACCAGTTTCCTTGACCAGTACATGGTCAACTATAGTCCGTTTCAAAGCTAGCTGCCTCAAACACTACCCATGGACACATGTAGGCATATACTACACATTACAATACCAAACAATATTAATATGATAAAATCTGACTATCACATATGAATTTTTAATTGATACACCTGTCTGAGAGATTGTTGGCACTAACTTCTGTAGCACATTTATGCGCATCAAATAGCGCCTGATCTCGAGTAGAAGTTTCCGCTTCATAGTACAATGGTGCGAAAATCGCAGCTGAAATACTAAATGCATAGAGGATATCAACTGTTTCTTGACGAATACCATAATTCATTTCGGAGTACAGTCATTTCCCCTGTCATGTTCCCCCCCTGTCATTTTCCCCCCCTGTCATGTCCCCCCCCCCTGGACATATTCCCCCCCTGTCATATTCCCCCCCTAAAATATACTTGTCCATATAGCTGTTGTGGGTTAAATATTTAGGTAATTTTTTCTTCCAGTAAAATAATGCCAATTTTTATTTATCATAAACTGGTACAGGAAAAGACAAATGTTGTTTTTTAATGTAATTCCATCAATAAATTATTTTTGATTGATTAAAATTGCAGTTTAAGGGCTGCTTCCCGTACGGATTTTGCAGCCCATCAACTCAATGTTTTATTTTAATTACACGTTACATTTCTTAGTTTGTTAAAGATATTTACAAGCGCTGTATTATCAAATAAACAAACTAAGTAAACAAATATATAAATAAATCGAGTGGGGTGAGAAAATTGGTATTTTCACGAGTGACGATTTCCTCACCCCACGAGATGAAATATTTATGCTATTCGTCAAGAAACAGTTGATTTTCCTTTTATTATATACTTATGTTGTACTGCTTTATTCTGGATGTTGGAAAACATTAAAATAATTCAGATTTTGTAGGGCTTTTCGACTGGTTATTTTCATTTTGACTTTACTCGCGGACTACTTTGCTGTAAACAAATCGCAAGTGCAACAACTTCAAGCGAATTTCTTTCAGTCGGGGATCATGCATTTTAGTATCGATGGCATCCAGCAGATCTCATGAAATGTATTGGCTTTGTCCTCCATATAAACGATTTTCATGGCGCCTCATCAGTCCCCTCCCCCACACACTATCCTCGGCAGAAAAGCACGGTTGAGCGTGTGTCGAGTCGGGCTTGTCGCGCTGTCGACACTCACTCAGGCAGGACTGACGCACTGATTCTCCTCGGCCTCCCTGGTTGTACACGAAATTTGGTTTTGCGAACAATATTCTCATTTCAAATAAAATCTGTGTCGCCCTTAATTTTGTTCAATAGCCCAATTTTGATTCAGCTAAAATCGAATGGTGACAGTAAGTTATAGCCAGATTTAGATTTTCTGCCCATGGTTGTTGTTGTGCGAAGCTTCGACGGTGTTGTAGGCCTACGGAGTGATGCTTGTGATCTTGTCCGATTTTGAATGAATACTCACTGACAAAGAGTTCATTGTTGTTGAATTGAGTTGTTTTTTCATGATTTCTCATCATCTTTGGTGCGACATATGCATGATATGACCTCAATTTTTTAGTCTTCGACAGACGAATGTGTTTTATTTTCCGCGCTAGTTCGTGTTGCACTCTGCACTGCTCTAGCCCTGCAGTTAGTGTCACTGTCGATCGATGTACACGATGTGCCGAGTGCTCCCATTGTCGTCATTCCGAGTATACTATTTATTTATGTTTTGACGATTTTTGTTTTATTTCCTGTCATAATCTGGTCATCATAAGGCAAAATAATATACGAATCTTTCCCAAATATTTAGCTTGTTTTTCTTTGACGCATAAACCTGGTGGAGCCTTACCACTGTGACCACGGTGACATGTATTTGTGCGCTGTAACGTCATTTGTCATATCATCACATTGATGATATATTTGATATCATCACTCTGTGAAAATATCGCTTTTATTCGATTGATAATATTCACTATCTCACCCCCAAGTATATAATAAAATGTGATATCCATGTTTTATACATAGCATAAAGAGCCAAGGTTTACTTTGAAGTGGGAAGCATTCAAAAGCATTTTAATTTCTCTGTTATGATGATATAAATATCTGGTAACATGTTATTTGGATGAAACATTTTGTAAGGTCTAACTTTAGAAGAATCAAACCGACGGATGATCACACACGACATTTTTCCTATGTCCTATCTCATCAACATCATTGTATTTATTAATATTATTATTATTATTATTGTTATTATCCCATGAGAACCATTGCGAAAAGTCAATGTCAGTACATATTAACCTATTTACCTAATCAGTCAGAATGATGCGTTCCAAAGCAGGTTTTTAATCGGTCATGGAATAATATTGCAATAAATCGGTGGGTTTCAGAATGTTTCAATGTGTGATGCATATGACGGCAGAATCAATTTATTATTATAAATCCGAACTGCACATTAATTAACGTCTATAAAATGTTTGTGCGAATATCTCTGGATATAAATATATGCTGTGGCTGACTGAGATCAGTCGAAGGCGTCTGGTTGACGTCGCAACGCCTGTAACAAAATATAGGCTCAGTCGAAGGCGTTTGGTTAACGTCGCAACGTCAGTCAACATGCAACATCAGTCACAAAATATAAGCTCTGTTGAAGGCGTTTGGTTAAAGTTGCAACTTCAATCACAACATATAAGCTCAGCTGAAAGCGTTTGGTTAACATCACAACGTCTGTCACAACATATAAGCCCAGTTGTAGAAGTCTGGGCAACGTCGCAACATCAGTCACAAAATTTAAGTTCAGTCGAAGGCGTTTGGTCAACACTTCAACGTCAGTCACAAAAGGCAACGTCAGTCACAACATATAAGCTCAGTTGAAACAGCCTGGTTAACGTCGCAACGTCAGTCACAAAATATACGCTCAGTTGAAGGCATTTGGTTAACGTCACAGCGTCAGTCACAACATATAAGCTCAGCTGAAAGCGTTTGGTTAACATCACAACGTCTGTCACAACATATAAGCCCAGTTGTAGAAGTCTGGGCAACGTCGCAACATCAGTCACAAAATTTAAGTTCAGTCGAAGGCGTTTGGTCAACACTTCAACGTCAGTCACAAAAGGCAACGTCAGTCACAACATATAAGCTCAGTTGAAACAGCCTGGTTAACGTCGCAACGTCAATCACAAAATATACGCTCAGTTGAAGGCATTTGGTTAACGTCACAGCGTCAGTCACAACATATAAGCTCAGTTGAAGGCGTTTTATTAAAGGGGAACCCAAATAGTCTGGGATCAATTTTAGAAGAAGGAAGTGCTCATGATTCTATTAAGATGCTATGTACCGCATGTAGATAGCCCAAACGGTTGCAGAGATATTTAAGTTTGAAATCTAGATCTGATGTTCAGGGAGTTTATGTAAATGAGATATTGGGTAACCAAGTGATCTCAATTTGATTAGCTCTCTTTATATTTGGAGTATTCACAGAGCTAGAATTAAGTCTAATCTCTTTCAAACTGATTATACTTATTATTAGAAGCATTATGCAAAATATTTAGGTTTTTTGGGGGAAACTTCTAATTATCTTTGGGAATACGGTTATCATAGCAACAGGTTACAGGGTTCTATTTTCAAAATCGCAAGGTTTAGGAAATTTTAATCAATGAATATATAGTAACTAAGGTATATGCAATTCATATTTATTAAAAAATCACTTCAACTATTTAAGCTCCCAGAACGTTACGCTTAGCTACAGGTTGGGAACTATGGTAATCATATTTCTGGAACTGTTGGTAACCGATTGACAAAAGTGATACCAAATAATCTGTAAAGGTAATGTTAATGAACCGGACCCAAACATCTTTAAATGCGCATATCAGCAACCGTTAGGAGTATTTTCCTGAAATAAAAGAAAACATATGGCAACAGCATAGCCCTCCTCCAGATGTGTTGGTTCTCCATTTGGATTCCCCTGTAGCCCAGAAGCCAGCCTCATGTTATTTGTAAAAAATATTTTGTATGGATGAATGACAACTTGCAATCTCAAATCTATCACCTGTATGCATTGATACAAGTAAAACAAGACGTTATGGGCTAGATGATTATTTTATGTTACAGGAACGTCGTGATGTCTTGCATCATTGGAAAATGTTTACCGTTTCTCTCCTGCACGAACATATATCATGTGTTTATTGATATTTCATTTTATAGCTACCGGTACTTTCAATTCTTGATGGACTGCGGTTTCCCGAGTGAATTGTCCGACAAACCAAACCAACAGATCGTTTCTTAGAACTTGGTTAAGGTTTCGTTGAACTCAACTCACAGTACATATTCGTCATACGTCGCTATGATTGCCTACGGCATATACCTTACTACTGGGGAACCATACCGAACTCACAACAGACATACAATTTCATAGTAGCCTCTTTATCTCCTTAAATAGAATAAAGATTTCAGCTAGAATGATCACCATTGACAGGTCCATGACACGAATTACATAGGTGGTTAAAGGGTTTAAAATGACTGCCTGGATAATGTCTCATTGATTTTTGTGTCCTCATTGATCAGTTGATGGCCCATGTAATACAGAGACTATAACAAAGCGGGTATGTCTTTCTCGCCGCTATCTCAGGATGATGCTTTTTCACAGTTGCGGTGGATTGGTACAAACGGGTTAAGTTATTTACTGAATATCCCATCAGCCAGTCATGGTTCATAACAGCGTCTCCGGAATAATCGCAGCGAGCCAGTAACAATATTGATTTTATTTTGAACTTACCAATGAAGTGGTTTATACTGGAAGATATCTCCTGGTGCTCTGGCATATCCGTACGATTAACATTAAGGTGGTCAAGAATTGTTAGTTATATTGGAGTGAGTGGGTGAGTGGAGCTGTAAAAGTCACCTTCAACAATATTTGGGTCCTATTTCTGTTCACACCCGGTACCCAACTGGTGAAGTCCTATTCCGTTATACAGCCGGATACCCTAGGAAATCGTCTCTTATGACAAGCTGTCTGAGGAGCTGAAGCCCTTAATTAATCACATGAACTTGGGTGTGCAGAACGACACCTCAGATCAACGCCCAGATATGTAATGCATGTTAATGTCATAAAAGCCTGACCATTCTTATTGTTCGTTTAAGATATAACTCTGCATGTTTCCAGTTCTCATATCTGTACAGTTGACACAACAAAGTAACTCCAGAGTCGTTTAAATGACAGTTCATCCAGATCGTCTCTACTCTAGACAGACGATCGTTTTTCACGTGGCCTCTCCAGGGAAATTTCAATGAACCAGTTATTATACATCAAGATGTATTTATTTTGGTATGATATCTATCATTTTTAAGTAACATTTCTTGAACAGTTTTAGCATTCACTTTTTGCATATAACAGCACAGATTGTATCAAACTGATTCCAACTCCTTTTTTGGGGGGCGCTATCAGGGCATATTGTTCGGTAAGATCTCTAATAATTCATCACTTAAAAACAAATTTTAGAAGTGAATCTCGAAACCTATTCTGCATAAATTAAGATTTGATTGTTGAAAATCGTTCACAAATGTGTTACTCACAAGATGTTGTCAACAGAGAATTTTTTCAGTCTAAGTTATTTACTTAATCCAGTGGAAACGTGATCAGAAAGTGATTTCATTATTAGAGACCTCCTCACCATATCATCAGTAAGTTTAGCTTTCACCAGACATGTCAGATGCAGCCGTTCGGTATGTTCTGTTGACTCTGAACTCCTGTTCAAATCCTCGCTATTTCATGCTCGAGTGCTTTAAGGATGTTCTGATCATTTTTCAAAAATATCACACAAATAAGGTTTACATAAAATTCGGTTATTAGGATTACTCCGCGATTAACGCAAGTAAACGTATTATCATCGTATGCTAGTAAATATATGGAAGGTTTACGACCATTGCTGGTCAGACAATGTTCGTACTGGCAATATGAATGTTATAACTATCCCAGCTTTGGCCGGAATGGAATACAAACTGTGAGCTTATACTGAGAACTATGAGTTGATATCCCTAATCAATGGAACATCGAAGATATTCATTGAGATCAGCTGCATTTGAACACTCCAAATCGCCCAGGTCAGAGAGGGTTAATTTATTCTTCCAAAATCGTGTTGATCCACTGATAAGCTTGGCATAATGCAGAAGCAAAGTAACTCCGAATAAACTTAATAAACGCATGGCGACAGTCTCAATATTTCGACAAAATTTTATTTGTCATCTTCAGGATGTGATTTAACAGCAGTTACAGGCTCTTATATACAAAAACGACTAACAAAGACTGAAATGGTTAGATACACAAAATTAGAGGGCAATAGCCAATCAGATAATATGTGAACATAACAAGGTAAACATGAGTGGCAAATAGGCATGACAAGGAATACACATAGGCCTGGCAATACACAATCGAAATGGCAATAGTTTGATAAAGATTAATAGTGACGGGTGGTGATTTATTGAGGTGTGTGAATGTGTATAGAGTGGCAGCAGAAATGTCAATCAGGGGAATAAACACAAGTGAAACAGAGATTAGAAAAAAAAAAAAAAAATATTAAGTTGATTAGAGAAACGTAACAAAGGTACATGTATGGAGGATTGACTGTAACTATCTAATTCTCTATATTTTATTTCCGATTTCAATCCTTTTTTGTTCGACTTAACGTCAGTCACACTTCGACTTAATTGAGTCAGTCTGATTCCAAACTGCGTAGAATCACACTTAATTGGGGGTATATATTTAAAATATTGATATAATTAACTATGATTGTTTATTTCAATCATCTGATTTAAAAGGCAAGGCAAATCGCAGCCTCTAAAATTTAATGATAAATAGTGTGCAAGAGGCCTGGCTCTACAGTGTATAATTGCAATGTGGTCTTGTTCGTTTCAGCGGTGTGGGGTTTTCATATTCACACGGCATTTAAATTGAAATCCTCAAATGATGAATAAAATATATTGGAACTCTGCGAAATCGCATGGAATTAAACGCAACATTAAATGGATGGTGTAAAAGACAAGAAGTCGTATGACTACACAGGCAAATATACTGACTGCACATTTCTACAAACATCACAAGAACCAAACCTGATCCCTGTGATTGTTTGATTCTCAGCCAGGCTTTTATTGTAGCTGTTCATGTGGACATTTTGAATGGTCTAATCTGATAAATGATACTTGTATTGATCATGCTGATAATGATTTGACAAAACGGACATCAAGATTTCTGAAATTAAGATCTGATATCTTAGAATTTTGCACTTGTCGCATTTTCTCTGTTTTCTTAACTTCATTTAGCTGTTTTTACATTCCAGTGATATGTATTTAGAAATTTGAACCCCTATATTTCAGCATGAATGTTAGGGCGAAAGATACATGTATATCAGTCAAAGCTTTTGTTTCGCTCCGTATTCCGTGTTGAAGGTTGAACCCAATGGAACCTGTTTAGTTTGCAAGGTATTGTGGGGAACCTCTGGAGACCAAATGTCAAACGTTATAGAGTTAGCATTGACCCACTTTACAGGTTCCTTGCCATTACGGATGATGTCGAGTTGTAATACTACGGACACTTTCAAATTTATTCCCTTCGTATACAGCACATTGCTCTCGTGTCCGAGTATATTGGAATAAAACTGGAATGATGATTGAACTTTCCATGACCTATCGATTCTTGTAACTGTTTGTCTAGGGGCCAATACCAGTTAATATCTCACACATACAATCGACAAGAAACTCATGATCCCATAATATATGAGGCAGAATAAACTTCCAGAATTCTGTAGAAATGTACAGACCCGTCCAGACCCAGCAAACCTGTCTTTCGCCTAATATAACCAGAAGAAATGTGTTTACCGAGACATTAGTTAATAGAGATAATATAGACATGTGTAAGGAAAAGCTTCAGTGTTAAAACGCGTCACAGTTTTAAAATGAAACTTGAAGAAAGACATTCGAGGCTTCACCAAGACATCGTACGAAAATCAAGATTTCGTCCGCGAAGCTCATGATCTCCTTGACACGGTAAATACATGATAATCGATGGCCCGATGTAGGTTTTTTAATAGTGGCCCAAATAGTGGTTAATATCAAAATCATGTCGATTCGGCGATAGATATAGAAGTAAACAAACAAATGAATTAAAATAATAAATGGGTATTCATTGGGAATATCTTTCATTTTACCAAAATAGGGAATCTTTCTTTCGTTCTTTGTACTTTTCGCATATGCTAGGATAGGGTATGCTAGGATAGGGTGTGAACGAATGGGATACCCTATATATTGAGACACTCCGCCTCATGCTCTACCTCTGACATCCCCAAAACACCAAGTACTGATGTTTTTTGCTATGATACCTATGAACAAACAGTCAATATTCTGTGTCTAGATTCCTACAGAATACCCCTCCCCAAGTGAAAGAGTGAAGAAAGCATAGTTACATAGTATACAGGAAGCATTATTTATGCTTACGTAGTTGAATGATAAATTGAAATATTATAATTGAACGAGTGAGAAACAAACTCCAGGTGATACGTTTTCTCTTGGTTGTAATTTTACCGAGACTAGGAAACCTTAAATAGCTTGTCCTGTGCAAAGAATAACATGGTCGTCATTTTAGCCAATCAATGATCTATTTTTTCTATCCCGATTACCGACCGGATTGTTCGCTAGGATTGATTAATTCGTATGAATATCCATCGTCTACATCGAAGAAAGTTTTTGCCTGATGAAGCTAAGTATCCTATGCGATGTGCCAGTCGACAAACAAGTGGTAAAAGGAGAGAGGCTGGAAAGTGATGAAGCTAATATCGATAACACCCATGTAAACCACATTTACCGAAAGGTAATTGATTCCATTTAGTCATCGACAGTCCGTTGCACTAGATTGATACTGACCTGCAGGTTTTCTTATGTAAGATTGTTATGATGCTGTATTCTAATCCCCCTTTAATTTGTTTTCTCAACTGCAGTTTATGTTGTTATTTTGGATAAAGTACTTTATGACCTGGGCCGGTCGAATTTTGTAAATAGGATCAGTGACTTCGTTACTCACCTGTTGTTTGTTCTAATTTTGGCATGGAATAGTCCAGAACTTCCTACGGCGTGATGGGGCGATTAGGCAGGCCCTGGAATGTTCCAGGACTGGCAGCTGTTACTTTATTAATGACCTTATTTGAGGAACTTTTAGACGGTCGACAGGTGTTTTAGCGCAAAAGTGTTTGTGTGGAATTACTGGTTATTGGAACACACGAGTTTTGGAAAGTCCCTTGTTGGAGATTTGTGTAATTTCAGTGTGAAGTCGTCGTCGCTGTGAATTCTCATTGTGCTGTTCCTCTGTTGAGAAATTGAACTTGGACGTCGATCACCGCTGGAGTTGAACTGTTTCTGTGGACGGGGAATCGCGTGAATTTGCCAAGGTGTGGTCAACAGGACTGGGCACAGGATAAATGGATTGGGAGGAGCTGTACAACGCTGGGAAGAGGGCGGAATTAATTGGACACATAATGGACTGTGTATGAACATTTTGGATCATTCAAGCTGCCTGCAACACCCTTTTACGGTATTTTAATAAGCCTAAACTTTGTGACATATTGTACCACATTTTGTATTTTTCCCCCTTTTCCTGGCTGGTTAATTATATAAAGATCTTTAACTGAAACATCTGGTGTTTTGTTTTAATTTTGTTTGACCACTGCTTGGCTTCAGATTTGGCAAACTTTTTCTGACTATTTTTTTAAGGCCAAATATGTGCAAAATCGTGGGTACATAACAAGATGTCTACATCACTACATCTGCTCTTATTTTAGTACTAACTGTGAATATTCAATCTGATGACTGTATTCATTACTGATGCGGCTTTTAAAAGATATTCAGTATAGATTTCCCATATGAGCATATCAGCCGTCATAGCTCAGTTGGAGGAACGTTTTCCGCGGCCCGGGGGTTCGAATACTGTCCATGATCTCTTAAAATCATCCCATACAGTTATAGTTTGTATGTATATTACTGTTTCGACAAAACAGGACATTTTTATTAGTGTTATAAATGTAGCGTTAGTAGCTAAACTATTCTAGAAATACACCACGGTAATTTTGATCAGCGGCTAATACAACCAGCATAATTCATTATCTAGTGTTATTAATCAAAATGATAGCTTTGCAACACGTCTTAAATATTCGCCTAGGAAACCAGTTAACCAGAAGAGAACTCAAAGCCGAGGTATAATATGAAGTAACGTCTCCTCGGTGCCTTAATACGAAATCGCACGCTATAGGCTTTCTTATTGTGTGGCACATAGTGGCCTTGTCAGTCCTGCTCCTCGCAACCCTTTAATGCTGACAGTGACAAGCTAACGCAAAATCATTTTACCCAGATCGTATAAATCTAATCAAGCAATAAGTGAATGCAATCAATGTATAAACATGACACAGTGGCACCGCACAATGTGCCTTGATCAAATCAACGTAAAACCCCTGCCTTAATAATTTACATTTCATTCGGCAAACGGGATACATCAATATTTTCAAGACAGTGTATGGATTTATACCGTGAATCACGAGAGCTCTTCAATGAAGAAACGCCAGAAAAAAATTACGGTTTTTGTACTATGCTCCAAGGCAGAACATAACATTTATTTGCCCTGACACAAGGATCCATATAAATGCACCGGTTAATCATACCGTTTTCTCTATTAAAAAAATTTAACAACCTGCCGAATTTAATTCCTTTTACATCGACTCTGACTGCAAGGGTTTGAGAGAGGGAATAACTTTTCATACACCTTCAAAAACACCCGAATAACTAATAATACTTCCCAATTTGTGTTCAAGCCAATGTGACTACGAATAGACTGTTGAGTAATTGCGAATATGAAACACATAAATATATAAAATGGAACAGAAATACCAGAACCTGGTAGAGGAATGTACCGGTAATATATGCAGATTATAATTAGCATCTTGTCAGGTAGATTTGAGACAAAGAGATATCACGCTCGGGGAGAACAACGTCGTGACGTACGCATTCGGAATAAGAGGCAGCCAATAACTTTTTGGTGAGGACACTTCCTCATGTACCTGCGAAAACTTGAGTTGCCGAAGAAGGTTATGCGTTACAAAATTACCCTACGTCCAGATGCAGAGATCTATAGAATCGAGTACCCGTACAAGAATATGAGATTCATGCTGACAGGGCCTACATACTGGTAAAAGAGTAAGAACGGGAGATCGGCTAGCTTCCACATCGATAAATATATTATTGCATACAAACTGGAAACATATTCCATGCAAAATGACCGGTAAACAGATAAAATCTGCCAGACATGTACAGTGATGGCTATGGGGGAATTGGAACTCGGCACCCAAAACGTAGGTAAGGTAATGGAAAGTGTGTCATCTGGACTTTTTGCTGCCAAAATCTTCAAGCTAGCATCAGATCCACTATTAAAACTTTCTCAGTGAGACTAACATTGCATTTGTTAGGAAATACAGGAAAATTTAGCTGATGTTATACTGAAGGAAAAGAATACAATCTTACATGCTACTGGCACAATAGGCCATAAGCAGGAGTACCCAGACATATGCCATGACTGTAACAGAAACGGTGAACAGCGATAGCATCACAGAACCCCAGGAACTGTTCCACAAAGAATGCACGCATACAAGAGAAGATGCTTTTCACAATCTCATGTCAGGTGAGAGTACACTGAATAAGAAGTTTAAGGAACATCTTGAAGATCTTGGATTGTCCTTCCTGAAGACATAGAATTCCTTCACAAAAGAAGAGAGAACACCCACAGTGCGACTGCTTCAGTGGTTTTGCTTCTTGCCTGTTGAATTGAGCCTTGCAAATGCAACAGAAGCTGCCCTCGCAGCATATGATTATATTCACCTCTTTCACGAAACTCCTACACTCTTCGCCTGACGATAGAGGGCTATGAGTTTCAGGGACTTCATTGCTTTTCATACACCATGAGAAAACCTGTATAACTTATAATATTTCACAATTTGTTTGAAGCGGATGTGATTACGAATATGCTCATGAGTAATGGTGAACGTGAAACACAGGAAAAAGGTAATATTTAGCAGGAAAACCAGAACGTGGCAGAGGGATGTATTATATGCAGGTTAAACTTAGCCTCCTGTAAGGCAGAACTGAGCAGGGAATAGCTGTTTGAAGAGGGGTCGTTGTGCTCTGCAGAAGAGCTACACAAACTTGAGATTGCAGAAGAAGGTTATACGTTACAAATATTACCCTAAGTCCAGATACAGAGATCTACAGAATCGAGTACAGGTACACCAATATAAGAATGCTGCTGAAAGGGCCACCATTGTGGTAAAGGAGAAAGGACGAGGGATTGGCTTACAGATAAGACAAAAGCTATTATTACAGACCATCATATATCACTACTACATGTCGAGGCTTATATTGTAGGGAAAATGCAGTTAACTGATGTTATGCTGAAGGAAACCAATACACCTTACATGCTCATGGCCCCACAGACCACCAGCGACATTCTCTGTATATCAGATAGACGAGTTCCCGTACATATGACATGGCTGTAACGGAAAAGGGGGAAAGGGGGAAACCCATAGCATCACGCAACACCAGGAACTGGAAGAACTGGGCATGAATTTCCATCACTTGTGACTTCAGATCCTACATAGAATACAAGCATGCAAGTGAAGATGGTTTTATAAATTCGCACTCTCGTTTCGGATCAGAGTAGGGTGAATTTTAACCCTATCTGGCCTGGGCTTTTTGGGACGTATCCTGGCCTGGGGGGGGGGGGTTGAAATGCCCCCCCTCCCTTCTAATTATTTTTCTTATCCCTTGAGCTAGGGGGCAGCTAGGGGGCTGAAATTTACAACACCATACCCTTGGGTTAACCTCTACCAGAAAATTTACAACAAAATCCAAGATGGCCGCTTCGATGAAGTCGCAGTGAAGTCATTTTCAAAAACGGCATTCTTTTGGTCGATTTTTCGGTCAGCTTTCCCGAATTTTTTATTTATGCAATTTCTACGCAAAAACTGCATGATAAATTAGTAAATATTAGTATGATGTAGAATAAAATAGTTTTTGTCCACCTTTCATCGCAGAAAGGCAGAAATTTTGAAGAAATATGACGACAAAATCACTTTTCTGGTACCCCACGTGGTCAACATGTCACCATGTTGAATTAACTCATGATCCACTGCTCGGAGGGTCGTGCAAATAGGCTCAAAATGACCCCAATATGATTATCTATAAAGTCACGGATTTTCCGCTCTCTACTTTTTGTCGTTCTGGAGATAGCGCAGAAAGTTTGGTACGGGGCCATTTCGGCTCCCCCATGCCAGGTAGGGCTAAGGAAGATTTTGAATATTTTCGATTGTCCCTTCTGAAAAGGAATGAAACAATTTGGTATAGGAATTTGCTGGGGGAGGGGGGGGGCACAACACTCTTTGTTCCCTCTCACTGTTTAGACATGAACGCTGCTGGAGGAGTGAAAAATAGCCTCAACTCCATGCATTTTTGTACATTTAATAAAATCAGCTATCACGGATTAAAGGAATCATTTTTGTCCAGTTTTGCATCTGTACATATAGCTAATTTGAGCTGTTCTTGAATAGCAAACTATCATTTAAATTCCTGTATTGTATAATCTGCTGTAAGTATATCACCATTTTTTTTGTTTTTTTTTAATAGCTTTTTGGAGCTGTTAACTCGCCAAGTTATGGTGAGGAATATTACTTAAACAAGTGCTCAAAATGCAGTAGATGGCGGGAAATGAAGCCTAAAATCTCAAAATGTTAGAATAGCAAATTTCATCTAATTTCCTAAACTGTATAATCTGCTGTAAATATATCACCATTAGGACGCAGAATAAATTGAAATGGGAAACTTTGAAATAATTGTTCTAATTTTCGTTTATTAATAGCTTTTTAGAACTGTTAAACGCCAAGTTATGGTGAGGAATATTACTCCAACAAGTGCTCAAAAGGCGCTAGATTGCGAAGTGGAAGCTACAGGATGACATAGTCATGACTTATGTGCCAGGTATCGCGAGTCCGAAAACCAACCAGATCTTGAATATCAATCCATACATTCAAAAACTGCGTTGTTTGGTCACTTATTAACGCTAGGTGTCGTCTCAGTTTCCAGAAGATGAACACTCAATATCCACTGATAATTTGAGGACCGTATCGGAACCTGTTCCAACTAGCAACTCTATTGCAATTGCTGAAAGCCATTTCGCCTACCTGAAGTACCCGCGACACATACAAACCAATGCAAGTGTGGTGAATGTTGAATGGAGTTGTGGGCCTACAATAAAATTCTACCCTGGATGCAAATCACCACGCAGTATGATCGTCATCAGAGCTTAGACAAAGGATAAACCGCAAAGATTTCAAGGATATGTTGGTCATCCACATCAAACGTTTGGAGAACCTTAACTGAACGAGAAGAAACAAGAAGGTGAAGACTTTGTTCCAGTTCAGCCGTCCAGGGAAGGCCTTTTCGATCATTGCACTGTACCAGGAATACTTGTCTACGACTTCATCCACATAATCGCAACTCACTATCGCTGGTCCTGATATCCGACAGAAGAAGATGAAAGGAAACAGAAAGGTTAATTATCTTCTGTATTTACCGGACAATGGCGGACGAAGTTTCATCTGCTTCCTGCAGAAAAGGACAGAAGAGGGGATGCGAATTCCCAGACCCCGTTGGAAAACGGATACGCCATCGTCGGAGAGTGGGCAATACTCGGAAATGATACAAATGTTCACTCTTATCAATTCGTTATGCGGAATACCTGTCGACCGAGAGGAACGATGACGATGACAATATTGTAATAGAATTCATTCTACGATTTGTACGATGTCTCTAACGATGGCGAATCGGAAACTTATCGACTGGCAGTTGAGAAGAACTGGTACAGAAGAACCAGTTCCGGTGTTATCACTGTCCATTTTCTGGGGACAGCTATGAAGGGACAATATCCCATTCTGTAGATGCGCATAAAGAGAAAAATTCGCTTTCAAACGTTTATGCCTCAACCCAGAGGGTGGAATATTGGGATAGTTGTCGAAACGTTATGTAATTGTCCCGAAAGATCGTCAGACATTTGTGTACCACCCAAAGAGGTTAAAGTTCTGGGGCGCAGAGTTACTGTCGTTGAACATCAAAGTGAAAACACTCCAGCGGCAAATAAAGTTCGCGTATTAAGCCACTTACCCGGGAACTTGAATTAGGTTAGCGCTTAATGGGTAATTCCCACTACAGTTCAACCGTACGACACTGGTGCACAGCACGTGGGCCACCGTGACCTTCGGGTTGTCCCCTTGCTCTCTCCTCTATGTTTTCGACCTGAGGTTGCCAGAGTTATCATAAATGTAAGCTAGTTGGTCCTTCCTTGGAATGGTGGGAATACTTTATCCATATTAGCATATTTACATCAGTTATCAATAGTTGAAAACCCCGCTACAGGTTATAAAGATATACCATACTGTACTGTACACCGGTGTCGCCGACACCGGGGCAAGACACCTTTGTCCAGGGATTAACTTGAACTATAGTGAGAAGTTGCCATTAAATGCAAGCCTATGTTTATGTATACTTTTGTCTTTTTGAATTTGGTGCTAATACTGTTATATGGATATGGAATAGGTCTTTGGATTATGGACGCGGATATTCTCTAATGGACGACGGCTGGATTATGAATGACGGACTAGACGCTTGTAATTCAACTTTAGAACAATGTATTGAGGAAATGGTTTGTCTCGGTATCTTATATTCTTGCTCGGGCAATTGAAATGCGACTGGCGTTACCGCTAAAAAAAACAACATGGAAAAAGGAAAACAAAACAGACTGATAAAATTTCTGTATTCTGATATTCCCCATATTCTTGTTATGTCAATTTCGCTAGAGGATGAATAAGTTTAAATTGAAGGTTCTTGTTGTTTTAGACGGTGGGTTCATGGATACACAAGATGATTGTCAGGATGATGATATTGGCTTAAAAGATACCAGTCAGATTGAAATTTTGAGAGAGTTGGAGGACATGTTAGCCTAACATGTTAGCGAAACTACTAGAGGCCGAACAACTCGATGCTTATGTCAAGTGTTGCCGTCTATTATCAGAAGGAAGATTCCCAATTGATAACATATCATATTTGTTGTTTTTAGAGTTTATTGTTACTAGTTCTACGACCCAGATGAAATTTAAAAACCCAAACACTGTCAAATTCTGGAAGATGTTTTATAGACTGTTTCATGGGAAAGGACTTCGCTTTATGTCGAACCCACATGGAATATCGCTTTAGGATCAGAGGAGAGAAGCAAAGGGCAGTCACGAAACTCTCAGATTAACTTTGCCATCACAAGTAGACACAACTTGATTGGAAACTCGCATTTCTGTACCTGGCATTTCAGAAACGAACATTGCACACGATGTACCGTGGAAAGTTGGAATCGATTTCAGGAGAGAAGGGAAAGGTTATTGGTGACATATAGACTGCTGGGGGGGGGGGTTGAATAGTCTATATTTTACTACCCATTTTCCCCATCAACCGTATCTCAGAAATTGTTATCTATTAATTCTTGCATCGAAACGCTTAATGGAGCTTTAAATAAGTGCTCGGTGGTCATCAGATAATCTGTAGACTTGTATAAGCCGGTTACACGTTCACTATAGAAGCAGGAGAATTACAATTCTGGTGAGTACGCCTGTAAATGAGTTACACGATGAGGCGTAACTATCGAGGATACAATGAGTGATGATCATGGCTATGTCTGCATGGTTAATATATATCAAATTGACCTGGGCAAACGTAACTAGATAGTCTTGAGATGAGATACTCCAGCGTTAATTAGATCTTCGAGGCATGCCCCTCCGGTGGTATTTGTATCATATTCCAACATGCATGGGCTAGATAAACTAACATTTGACCGAAGTAGATTGAACTTTTTGAAACTAAAAGCTATCAGCCTTCTGTAAGCGAACTATTCTTCATATATCTTTAAATTATTTGGCGGATGCTCAACAAATAGAAGAATTTTTAAAGTATTTAATCACTGCTATGTAGTAAAATATCTCTCAATGTCAGATACAATGAATTGTAATAAAAAATAACACAAGGATAAGTTGAAAATTTCACACGAATTGCTAACTCATCTCCTTGAGAACATTTTCTCGTTAAATTTATTATTAGTAAATACGTGAAAACTACAAAGAAATTGGAAAATATGAACTTACATAGCTTCTCAAATTTGTAAATTCCCTCCGACGGAAGTTAGAACAGCCGATTGGTATGCAGGGTGCGTGCTTGGAACACCATCAACAGGCGATTTACTTAAATTAAACAGAAAGCAAGCAAGCCTCAATAGTCAATTTAGATTAAAAATTCGATGAACGATGGCTTTTGTCTTGAATTCATATGCAAGGCATATGCTGGTGTTGTTTGATGTTGCCGAAACCACTAAGTCACGTCATGCTGATGTCAGTGGAAAGGAAGAAGTCGTCGTTGTGGAAGCGAAACTTTACCTTTCACACACCTGATCGCAATCGAAAAATCAGTTACTCCCATTTGAATAGTAACATTGTGGTGAGCCTAGATGACGCCACCGATTGCAGAGCACGACGGCGAAGTCGAGTGGAAGTAATCACGTAGCTATCTAATGCTACAATTGCTGGGCTGTTTAGTTCTTAATTATTTAAACGAACTTAAACTCGATCCATACAGGAAATATTTAGTGCATGTAAGATATTCAAACTATTAACCCGTGTGTTTTTATTTAATTATTGAAATTCGTTTGCATTTCTCTGTTAACAAGCTTTTGTCTCTCAACAGATATACCAAGTGTGGCCATACTTTATGTGATGTTGACTTCGTTTTGGAGTCCCCGCTATCTCATGCTTGGATGCTTTGATGATGTTCTGGTCAGCTTTTAGAATAATATTTTTCTAACCATAGATTCCTTCGCCAAGAATGTCCCAGAAATAAGGTTTATATATATATACATTCGACTGCTAGAAATAGCTCGCGATGTATGTTTGTTATATTCAAATCTTTGATCGCATGGTGTTAGTAAATAGATGGAAGGTTTATGTGGACTTACTAAACTTGAAATAATTCCGCATTGGTACAGCTCTCATCCATAACTGAGTGGTGTAAACACTCCAGTCTCAGTGTGCATAGTATAAGGAAATGACTTTCTTTCATATGTTTATGGGTCTGGGTCTTGAACCGTCTATTGATTATGTTCTCGGAAATAACATAGCGGCTCGGTATAATTCTTTGGCTAAACAGTAGATTTATCAGACATGATCAAACAGTATATTTGTCACTTTTAGCACTCTTGTCTATACGTCTGTGTATATACGAGCCATTCCTCAGGAAGCCGACATGACCAGATTTATTTCGGAGGAATGTCAGTCAATGTCTGCGCCGTTAATGCGAATGTTACAACTATCCAAGCTTTGGACATGATTACATTAAAACTAGATGTGATCATGTATAAAGAATTGCGATGGCGAGGGTTATAATGTTACAATCATAATTTCAATATTTTCTGGATATTGTATGAATAGAAATCCCATTGAATGTTGTAGATGCGAACTAGGCTGGGCCTACAGGACATCCTGTGTGTCATGAATTCTGACGGTGGTGCTGACAAGGTCGGACTAAACTCTGCTTTCCCATTTGCTGGCATATCCTACGCCAAGGTCAAGTTCGGAAATAGAGTGATTCTTCCAAAGATCAACGAAACCCTTATATTTCATCATTGGGCTATTTTGATAACTAAGTCAAGTTACCCGAAAAGTGTAGTTAAGCTCCGTTTCTTCTCATTCACCAAACGCTAGATAGACAATCTTCTCGCTGTGGATAATCGCTATATAAATGACGCAGTGAAGGGTATATATCCACCTTCACTGGATCCGAAGGAAACTACATAACAGAACATCATATTTAGTCCTATATCTCTGGTTTCTATCTTTTGTGATTTAGAAAAGGCCTATGCTACTACTTGGAAATACGAGATTCTAAAAGATCTTCATAATATGGGATTAACGAACCGTTTACCCGTTTATATATCGTGCTTTTTGAATAATAGACAATTCCAAGTTCGGTTGGGTACAGCCATGCTGATCATTTCGATCAGGATCAAGGTATCCTGCAGGGCAGTATTTTGTCTACTATGTTTTGTATCAAAGTCAACAGCTTAGCTGCAGTTTTGAATACATCAATTGATGATTCACTCTTTGTAGACGATTTCAACATATCGTGTAGTGGAAAAAGTATATATATTAAGAGAACATTACAACTTTGTCTAAATAGAATTCAGAAATTGTGTCTAGAAAATGGCTTCAAATTCTCCAGAGCTAAGACAAAATTGTATACACTTTTGCAGAAAATATTTCCAGCACAAAGATCCAGTGCTTACATTAGATGGAACTGAGATCAAAGTAATAAAAGAGGTCAAATTCTTAGAAATATTGTTTGACCACCGACTAATGTTCAAATCGCATATAAATAGCTTGAATTGTTACCTGTATATGGCGAGATTCTGCTGGTGGACGTTTCGTCCCCGAGGCCCGCCCCTGTACAGACCTTAAAATTTGTGGTCTTTGATATATGTTGGCATTGTGGGATGTTGATGCTGGGTCGACATCGGGCCTTACAGACTAGTTTTTTGTGTTAAATTCAGTCATTTTCATCTGACGACGATACAGCTCACCAGTTCCCAGTGTACGAGTTGTCACAGCGACACAGCTCACCAATTACCAATATACGAGTTGCCAGAGCTTTTCCATCATAGCGCTTTAGATTTGTATCTAATACCGCTTATGCCGGTGCTAGGGGCCGTGTGGTCATGTCATCCAAGTTGCCACATTATGAAATTTGCGGTCTTTAAGACGACAGGGCTTGTGCGCGTGATCTTTAACATGTTGTAACGCGTAGTCGTCTCAGACTCAGGGATGGTCTTCATAAAACCTATACAATAATAGATTCCAAGGTCCGGCTTCTGAGATTTCTCGAAGTCTTGACAACCTCTTTAAATGAGAGAGGATACAACGAAAACGAAGTTCATGTCTGTTGAATATTAAGCCGATTTATTGTAAATTCATTTGACCGGCATCATTTGGCAGGCAGACTAGCACAACTTCATCAACATCAGACCATTCTGTAAACAGTCATTTTCGGAACTGGAGATAGCAATAACTATTATCGGAGACATGAGCCTCTGTGAGACCTGATAGTTTAGCCATCAGGGAGACCTGATGTTACTAGCCTGCCTATATGTGCCGTTCATTCCGTTATATGCAATGCTAGACGTTACAATGTCAATTTAACCCGACATAAATGTCCTTACAAATTCGGTACAATTATGACTAGCAAATCACAAAACAAGCCTATGTTTATGTATACTTTTGTCTTTTTGAATTTGGTGCTAATACTGTTATATGGAAATGGAATAGGTCTTTGGATTATGGACGCGGATATTCTCTAATGGACGACGGCTGGATTATGAATGACGGACTAGACGCTTGTAATCAATTCAGTCGTCAAAACCAAGGTTAACTCATTACCCTTACATAAGCAGTTTCTATATTATCCTGTAAATTTGAACTTACATAACTGATTCTCACAAATAGTTGTGTTTTGCAATAACCGACCTAAAGGGTCATGGAATAGTATTTCGGAAATAGTTTTGTCAAAACACATCACAATATCAAGGTTGCATGCACGCAGATTTATATAAAATTGGTAAATGAAAAAGTTGAAATTTATACATTGATATGGTGGTCAAGAATCGACATCTTACATATAATTTATGCATTTATATGGTGGTCAAGAATCGATATTTCACATCATGAACAGGTACAATAAAAGCGTACCTGAGATACAACACATATCACGAATCGTTAGATTCTTGCTATGTGATTTAGAATAGTTTAACCAGAAGACTATACTGTGAAGTCATGTGGATCTGTCAGCACGTCGGCACCTCTTCCCACTTCCCTTATATGCGTTGTAATTGAAAACCAAGTGCACAAAAGCGCTTGATTTATTGACGGTAGTTGCCAGCTATAAGTAGGGAGGAGATCAGGATACGCATCTTCATTTATATCGAGCACTTGTTCGTTCTAAACTTGATTATGGTTCTATTATTTACAACGGTACAAGCAAGTCAAACTTGGCAAAGCTAGATCCTATTCCCCATAAAGGACTAAGACTTTGCCTCGGATCGTTCAGAACATCTCCTAAGGAAAGCTTATATATCGAAGCAGACGAAATTTCTTTGGAACTTCAAAGAATTAGACTATCACTGCAATATATTACAAAATTGCGTTCAAATCACTCAAATCCTGCATATATCTGTGTTTTCAAACCTCAGTACGTTGATTTCTATTTGAAGAAACTCTCCATTATTCCACATCTTGGAATTCGTATGAAACCACACAGTGTAGCAGCTGGTATTAAGCTTCATCAAATTTTACCCAACAAGCTCTTGCTAACTCCACCATCGCAGTTAATCAAACCAGAAGTAGATATTACATATATTACACATTACATAAAAAGGCAGACACGAGCCAGCTCGTGTTTACACACAAATTTGGTCTACTAAGAGAGAAATACAGATCGCATCAGACTATTAATACAGATGGTTCTAAAGATGATGAGAGAGTAGCATGCGCTACTATTTTTAGTTCCAAAACTAAAACATATCGACTACCAGGTAAAAGTTCGATATTCACTGCAGAAGCAAAAGTAATAATGTCTGCTTTAGAAGGTATTAGGTCCACTAAAAGGAAGAAATATTTCATATTCACTGTCATGCCTTCAAGCGATTGAAAGCGGAAATTCAACTCATCCCATCATCTTGAATATTCTACAATTATATGGCTGTAAATTTGATCAACAGATTCATATTGTGTTTTGTTGGGTACCTAATCACGTTGACATCAAGGGTAATACTGAAGCTGATAAAATGGCTAAGGCAGCCCTAGGTGATGAGGTTGATCCTGTTGGAATCCCATGCAGTGATTTCAGACCATCTATCTGTGCGTATGTGAGAAGGTTATTTCTATCTTTGTGGGTTGCAATGGCTAATAACACACTGTAGGCTATACTCATCTGAACAGCCAGAAAAGCTTCGATCAAGCCATGATTAGACGACGTAGAATAGGCCATACACGATTAACACACGAACATTTGCTGAAAATAGAGCCAGTCCCAAGGTTTATTCCATGCCACGAAGATCTCACGGAACATATTCTTATCGACTGTACCAATTTTTAGATTGTAAGAGATAACGTGTATCAAGCAGCTACTCTGGGAGGCCTATTTGGCCGAGTAAAAGACGATTGTATTTTAGATTATTTGAGAGAGATCGGTTTGTTGATATTAACTAGAATACTTGGAATTTTGTTTGATCGTCGCTATATAGCTGAAATATTGCTGAACGCGACGTTAAACCTAAATTCTCTCTCCTACAAATGAAGCGGGCTTTAAATTATGACAAAAGAGATGATTACAATTTCGGAATCGTAAATAATCCTCTTCTGGAAAGTAATATTTCAGTGGGACCTGTATATGGCTGATACATATCTTGCCTAGTAGCATTTGCTAGATTTTGTGTTAAATGTGACGATTTTAATCAACGTCACAAAACATTATTTGAGAAACTTCTAAAACAGGGCTATGCCACCAAGCACCAGCACTCAAAGTTTCTCAAATTTGGCGATACATATCGCATGCTGATAGCAAAACATGAGCATAGCGTGAAAGATTCATGGCGTTACGCTTCGTAACTTGTGTCTAATTCCGTTTTACCCCGGCCTAGGGGCCGTATGAACCCATGTACTTCAAAATCCTCGTGGTGTTCATATGAAGAGGAACATCAAAGCGTGCCTGAGATACATCATTCTCTAGATGACAACTTTACAACGAATATCATATGGATTAAGAATACTGATCGGAGATACGAATTTGATATTTTTGAAACATCACGATGTCTTGAAGGCATCATTGAAAACTCTCTCTTGCAGGAAACTAGCCTATGTTTATGTATTTGGTGCTAACGCTGTTATATGGAATCTGGAATAGGTCTTTGGGTGATGAACGCGGATATTCTTTAATGGACTATGGACGCTGAATTATGATTACAACACATATAAGGGAAGTGGAAAGAGGTGCCGACATACTGACAGAGCCACATGACTTCACAGCATAGTCTTTCGGTTAACCGATTCTAAAGCACATACCAAGAACCTAACGATTCGTGATATGTGTTGTATCTCAGGTACGATTTTATTGTACCTGTTCATGTGGCAACTTGGATGATATGACCACACGGCCCCCAGCACCGGCATAAGCGGTATTAGATACAAATCTAGAGAGCGATGATTGAAATGCTCTGACAACTCGTATATTGGTAATCGGTGAGCTGTTTCGCTGTGACAACTCGTACACTGGGGACTGATGAGCTGTATCGTCGTCAGATGAAAATGACGGCATTTAACACAAAAAGACTAGTCTGTAAGGCCCGATGTCGACCCAGCATCAACTTCCCACAAATGCCAACATATATAACATAATGCCAACATATGACGGATCAGACGCATGTAAGTCAACAACATTCATTGAAGGATCCCAAATATTTGATCCTAACATAGAAGTGAGTGAGTGAATGAGTTAGTAGGATGTTTACGTCGCTTTGAACAATTAATGTAATACCGCTGGGATTTCCTAGCTGTATGTTTTAAATATGACAGGTAGTTTTAAGAATTACGTGTACAGCATCTTCTCCAAGAATGCGATCTCGGACGCACCCAAATATGATTGACATGGCACATATGTCGCTTGTATCACTCCTGAGTGGCTGTGAGTTAGCCGATTAACCTTAAAAGGCATAGAAAGGTGGAATATACTGTGATATTTCGTACTGATAAGAACGTCTGTTTGCGCTTAGTATCTCCAAAGTATCTTCTTTTCATTTATTCAAATTTCTTCAAACTTCTTCTAAAAAGTCGACTCCCGTGTTACAGAACATGCGTTACGAGAAATTTGCTTAAATAGGTGTCAAATAACTCTACATTTTTCTATCCTTAATTTAACGTCCAGTATTTACTGCATACGTAGATGTCAATGATGCACACGGATTCATGGCGTTTTTCACACGACTTTTAAAATAACTACATTCGATGTCTGCAAAATGACATGGAATTCAAATATGTTCAAGAATACTTGTTACTTATAAGGATTTGACAAAATGAACATCACGATGTCTTATTATAATGAAATATCCGAAACTGCTGCAGCTCTCTTATAACCTCTGTTGTCCTATCTCACGTGTTTACATTCCTGTGGTCTGTATGGAGAACGTTTGAACCCGAAGATACATGTGTAATACACAAAGTTTTCGCTTCATATTCAGTGTAGAGATCTGAATCGATATCTGTCATCAATTTAAATGACAAACGGCCAAATACAGATGCAGTTAAAGCTGTCAAAGATTTCGTGCTTTACAATTAATTTATGTCACACGTACTAGAGTTTACATCGACTCAATTTATCGGTTTATACGAATTCAGATGATGTTGGGTTGTATAACAGGCACATTCAGATTTTGTTTCTTTGTATAACAACGCATCGCTTTAATATCCTGGCACATTGGAATAAAACTGGAGTGATTGCTAAACTTTACATGACATACCAGTTCTTGTAATAGTGTGTCTTGGGGCTAATACCAGTTTCATATCTCACATATACAATTGACAAGTAACGACAAATTGAAGACCCCATCACTCTGAAACAAGATATACGAGTCATAAAATGGTGTAGAATGTAGACCTACAGATCCTTACAATAAGGATGTTTATCACCTAACATTTTCGGGAAGTGTTTCAAGTGACACTTTCTTGACAGAGGGCGCAAATGGTGTATAAAAAAATAAATCGTGTCGACATATGCAAACAAATGGATAAAAATTATACATATTTTGGGGAATATCTCTTATTTTGTGAAAATCGGGAACCTTTGTTTCATCCCGTGATCTTTTTGCACATACGATAGGGTATAAGGAGACCCCATTCATTCAATGTTCGCGAAATGACATCATTGCCCACGTGATGTCGCGCCAAGGTTAGACGCCGGGCAGTTCTTCAACTTTGCAAATACCACGGAAATCAGAGAATATATGTAGTTATTATTGTGACTTTCAAAATACTGCTGCATTTAAAAAAAACTAAAGGATATATTCATCCGAGTAGCCAGAAACGTTTCGATTAGGCCATGATCAGGCGATGTAGGATCATATCCGATTAACTCACGAACACTAAAAAAGGAACCAGCCCAATCGTGTATTCCATGCCACGAAGATCTCATAGTGAAACATATTCTGATCGACTGTGTAGATTCTTAGATTGTAAGAGATTCTGTTTATCAAGCTGCTACTTTAGAAGGTCTTTTTAGTCGGGTAAATGAAGACTGTATTTTAGGTTATTTGAAAGAAATCGATTTGTTTTATAAGTTTTAATGCGTGTACCTGTTTTTGGCGTGTTGTGTTGATTACTTCTGGTTTACTGGGTTGTTGGCTTGCTTTTTGTTGGAATACTTAGAATTTTGTTTGACCGTCGCTATATAGCTAAAATATTGCTGAACGCGACGGTAAACCTTAATTTTCTCTCTCTCTCTCTCTCTCTCTCTCTCAAATACTGCATACTGAACAACTTTTAAGATGTTATTATCCCGAAGTTAATTTGTCAACAAAAGACATCGCTTGGGAATGTCTTGCAGTATGTTCCATTATTTTATATAGAAATTAAAACGAATTACTCTTTGCCTAATCTTTGTAATGAGACACTCCACCTCATGCTTTACCTCTCCCCCCTCCCCAACAAAGCAGTAACCATGTTGTGCTATGTTTTTGTCCCCCGCCGCAACGCGGCCGGGGACTTTAAAATGGTTCTTGCTTCTTTGTGTCCGTGGCTGTCCGTGTACGTCCGTGCAGGTCTGTTTGAATTTTTCGCAAGCGATAACTTCCGAACGCTTTGTTGGATTTTCCCGAAATTCGGCATACGCATTCCTTGCGACAAGACGCCAGTTGATAATGCATTTCAGCAACATCTGCCTGAAGGTGGCGCCTCTGGGTTAAAATGGATCTTGGTTCTTTTGTGTCCGTGTACGTCCGTGCATGTCTGTTCGAATTTTCCGCTAGCGATAACTTCCTAATGCTTTGTTGGATTCTTACAAAATTCAGCATACGCATTCCTTGCAACAAGACGCCAGTCGGTATTGCATTTCAGCAACATCTGTCTGAAGGTGGCGCCACTGGGTCAAAATGGAAATTGGTTCTTTGTGTCCGGGGATGTCCGTATTCCTTACAAGCGATAACTTCCAAATGCTTTGTCGGTTTCTCCCGAAATACGGCATACGCATTCCTCGCGACAAGACACCGGTGTGGAAGCAACCGTGGTCCGCCAGATATGAGGGTCCGGGGACCATGGTATCTGGATCTGGGTGCCCGAAGGGCACCCAGATCCAGATACGAAAGTCCTTCCTCGGAAACAATTGTCCCCCTATCAGCAGAAACCAGGGTCCTGGTATCATTGGTGTCCGGGTCACTGAAATCTAGACAGGAATGTCTCTTCTCATACAAGGGCCCGGACCATGGCATCTGGCGGACTATGGGCGCTTCCACAGCTATGGAAGTCCTCAGAGTCCGGCATACCTCAGAGTCCGGTTGACCTATATATGAAACTAAGGGAATAGTAAAGACTAGAAATTCTGAACAGAGGTTCGGCCAGCAAATCGGTGGTGCAGTGGGTAAAGGCATAGACGGTGGACAGTACAGCAGAAGGTAAGATTGTGGGTTCGATCCTAGTCGAGGTCAGTTGAAAAAGTTTGATTTTCTGCATTTCTCATGTACAGCTTTAATACGCCTTGTAAAGTTATACCGTCGCATCTTTGTTAAATATATATATATTTTTTTTAGAATTTTTTTTTTTTTATGTATTTAAGCCAATATACATATTTACGGTGGCCCAAATACGACATGCTATTAATTTTAGTTTTGTATATAGAACGTTTCATTTTGGGTGGAGGGGGGGGGGGATTCTTTCACTCCTTTCTCTCCACCCAGGTGCAAATGTTTTCACCGGGGTGAAAAGGTTTCCACCTGGGCGCCGTTATCACCCTGGTGGAAACCTGTTTTAACACAGGTGGAATCCTGTTTTCACCCAGGTGAAAATCTTCTTACCCCGGTGAAAACGTTTCCACCCAGGTGAAAACCTTTTCACCCACTTTCCATCCGGGTGAAAACTAAACCAAAAGAAGCAAACCTAGAACTTAAAAAATAATAAAAAACTGGAAAAATAGCAGGTCATATATGGGCCGCCGTACATCTTCAATATGTCGTAGAACACCGTATAGAGGTACTAGGAATCCTTCTTTTCGCGCAGGGTTAATTTTCGCACGCATATGATTTTGTGAATGTTGCGAAATCAGAAAGAAACACGAGATATTGAGATATCTAATGAAAATGTATATCACATTTCTGACATCAGTAAATATTGAGGAAATTGTCATGTCGGAGATCTCTATTACTGTTATAATTAATGTTAATCGAAAATGACCACGTTTGTCCGCTGATACTACTTACGACTTCTCGCATAGTCAGGGCGAAATTGGAATATTTTACAATATGCAAATATAATGCTCAGAGTCTTTTCATATTCGGTCCGTATCTTCCGAATGCGGGATATCCTGAACGATCTCTCCGGACATTTCAAGCTGACTGGCGGTTCGTGAACTAGGATCGGGTCATTTGTTTGCATAGGAGCATACCATAAAATATAAGTTTTAATTTGTTTTCACATTAACCGTAAAGGGGCGCATCTGGTATCATTAAAAAATAATCAAATGAATAAAACATAACATAAATGCAAAATAAAAAATGCCACGACGTCTACATGCATCTGATTACTGCATTCATATATGGCACATCTGCGAAATTAATGGATTATATTGAGT
The DNA here is from genome assembly GCA_036873755.1 of Hanleya hanleyi. Classification (NCBI taxonomy): domain Eukaryota; kingdom Metazoa; phylum Mollusca; class Polyplacophora; order Lepidopleurida; family Hanleyidae; genus Hanleya; species Hanleya hanleyi. The sequence goes on from JAVTVY010050845.1 coordinate 69,803, forward strand.
ACACTGAAAAAAAACAACTTAAAATTTAAGGAATATTCCCCGACTATTACACCGGCGGAATATTCCTTAAAATTCAATAAGGAATATTCCGTAGCATGTTAAGGAAATTCCTTAAAATGGTAAGGAATATCCCTTAGTTATGCTGAGGAATATTCCGCTGGTGTAACAGTCGGGGAATATTCCTGAAATTTTTAAGGATTTTTTTTTCTGTGTACCTGATCAGGTGAGTATATAAGCTGACCACCTGTCCACAATCAGACCCATGTCATCCTTAGATCCTGCCGATAGTCTGCGATATTTGGCCAACAATATCGACAACGAAGCCGGGAAAAGTCAGCAAGAGAAACGTTCCACACGTCGAGCTGCTCAAGGGAATTATCTGGTAGCAGCATGCCAACAAAATTCCCTTGTTTTGATCATTGAAAGTGAATATATTTATTATGAGTTTTATCTTTGATTGTTTGAGCGAGATACTATTCTTTTTTGGTATAACCCATTTACATAGAAATGGGAACAATGAGTCCTTGTGACCTGCAATTAATATATTTTGTAGAATTCATATATGGCGAATATGTATATATTACCGCTAGTTCAACCTAAGGCGCTCGCAAACTAATGGTGTATTCGTGACAAACACCGGGTATATTTGCCTATTCCATCCAAGATTGAATAAGGGGACATCGATAAGTTTTGTTTTCATTTTTTTATTACATTTTCTGCATTCATTGGGGATGTTCTTGATTTTCGCCTATTTTCTACAAACAGATTTCAGTTGATCACATTTACATTTTTGTCATTTCTAGTAACGTCGTCATAATTGACTTTATCATTTTTTTCCAACGAAAACCAAACAAAACTCTTGGAAACGTTTACATCGTTTAAACCGCAGAGTAAACCGATTTTTTTATCAAAGTTTGCGAAAATTTTATTCATGTAATTTTTCCCCAAAAAATGCATGATAAATTACCCGTGATCCTCTGCTCGGGAGGTTATGTAAATAGACTCCAAATGACCCCAATATGATAAACTACAAATTCACGGAGTGTCAGCTCTCAATTTTTTGTCGTTCCGGAGATTGCACAAAAAGTTTGGTGGTGGGGGGTGGCGAATGTCCCTCCCCCAGGCCTGGTAGGGTTAAACAAGGAATTGTTTTTTTTGCATGAAATAGTCCAAGATATATAGAAAACATGCAAATTTGACCCCGTCTTTGGAAGACCCACGGAATGTGCCGTTAAAAGAATACAAGTAGTGGCCTAGTTACCCCCACTGAATGGCAGCTTCCACACCTTTATAGAACAATTACATATCGCGACTTGCATTCGTGGAAACAGAAGAACGTGTTATTTCTCGTGTTGACTTGTTGTAACGTATGCTCGCCAATATGTTGTATTCTTCATTGTAGTGAACAAGCTCCCACCGGACAAGCAAAGAGGCGTAAAAACACGAGGAAAGGCCCTTAGGTGTGATGCAGTCATACCGGGCTATTTCTTAGCATAAATGTCAAGAATTTCTGTTGAAATTATCTTGTTCATTTCATTTCCTCCTCACTCACCTCCTGGGTAGGAGGGAGAGACAGAGAGAAAGGGGGGGGGGGACTTAGGGCGTTATTGACCTACTTACGATCGGTGACGTCAACAGGTCAGTTTCGGCTGACCTTTGTGAGGTCAATCCGGGTTCCGGTCACGTGATCGGAAGTGCACAATAGTGGAAATGCGCACAATAGCGTAAATCATGCGCAGGGTTAAAGGTCACTTTATGTCAAATAACCGGAACCGGAAGTGACTTCACAAAGGTCAGACGGAAATGATCTGTTGGCGCCACCTGTCGGAAATAGGTCAATAACACCGTAACTCCCCTTTCTATACTACTCTCTGGTAAACATGTTCACGTGTAAACTGGATGAAAAATCGGAAGTAGTAATCGAGGCGGACACTGGGCTACAGGTTAGGACTTTCGCCTCCTGGAAGTCAGTGTCCCAGGACATCCAAATCCAGACCTGAATGCCCGACGGACAATTAAATCCAGATCTTAGTGTCTTGGGACACTTACGTCCAGACGCGAGTGTCCCCCGGACATTGGATGCATGGGGCCACCGTTTCCGTCACACTAGACTGTATATAATACTTTGAGTTTTATTGCAATTTTTTTCAGTTTTGCAATAATAACGTAGAAATACATACAATACAATATTTATTTATACAATACAATACAATACAATATTTATTTATCGTCAGAATTACAATATGGTAACGCTAGCTGACAGGAGCTAATATATCTGAGCTAAACACTAAAATATAAATAAAAAATAACAGAGAATGAAAATATTTGCAGTTGTTATATGCTGTATCAGAAATATTAAAAATTCTGTTATAAGAGGTACATGTACAATTCAGTAAGACATCTAGAATTGACCTTTAAGAAGGATAATGGTGCTTGTGTGAGTATGATCTATAAAAAAGACAATAAAACGTTGAATAGGAGTTTAAAAGCAACAATCAGGACAGTAAACCAGAGTATTTATGCTAAAACCAGATTTATTATATGTATTAAACGCATTATAATAACCGACTGGATGTAAAACAAAATAAATTTGGGACTGTAATATATTTTTAAAACTGAACGCAACACTTGAGACGAAACAAAACAACTGCTCTTTTCATATGTGCCGGCCATATTCCATTTACCTCTGGCATAGAGTTTCACAAATAGCCAGGGGTGATAAGTTATGGTGTGGCAACAGTCGTGTTTTTTTGGTTATAAGTCTCAAATTATATGAGTGTTCTGCTTGTTGCATGCTTGTTGCATTCATGCATGTTGTCTCAAATCAGGCCAAACCAGCGGTGTGACAAAATAGATTCCGACAAACAACTTATTCCATTTGAATAAACACCCCCACTTGGTCGGTCTTTTTTTGGTAAATAAAAAAAAAGATTGCACCACAAGGTCACCACTTTGGATTGCACCATTATGATTTCAAGATTTAGGCTCTTAGTAATCCTTATACAGAAAGCCTTGGTGTGGCAATGTTCAATTTCGAATATTTCAAATATGTACTTGAATACCTTATATTGCCTTGAACTAGATATAAAATATCAAAATGCACGTTTTGCATTACAAGCGTTTAGTCCGTCATCCATAATTCAGCCGTCATCCATTAGAGAATATCCGCGTCCATAATCAAAAGACCTATTCCATATTCCATATAACAGTATTAGCACCAAATTCAAAAAGACAATCATAGTATACATAAACATAGGCTTGTTTCCTGCAAGAGAGAAGCAGGTGTCCCCACTTAATTTCCATGTTGAATTTAGGAATTATCAAATGCGTTCTAGATTACTTGGCACGGGTTTAGCCTTTCTTAAAAAGGTATGATGTGATAATGCTCACATTTTTAATATGTACCGTGAGTCGCAAAATTTCGCAAAATTTAGACGAAATTTAACAACCACAAGGTCAGAAGACCATATATGTCGGTCATTCTGAATTTCGTCGTTACTTGTTGCATTAGAAATTTAACCAGACTTGTAGCAAGCTATTATGTGACTATGCTCGTTTTGAAAATAAAAATATGCGTTTGTTATCCTAAACATGCCATGAAGCATGCGTAAGATATATAAAATGGACATTTGCCCGTACTCGGCATATGCCCGTACTCGGCATAACCGCCATTTTTGAACCACGTCAGCTACAGCTGGCGAAGTCCCAAGGAGTGCACAATTATCTTCTCCTCCCGTCAATTCTTACTAAGATAGATTCGACGAGAATAGGTCACAGGTCAATGTCAATTTGGCCTAAACATCAGGAAATCACCGACATTTTAGTGTTTGTTTGAGTGGGTTTATCAGTGAGAGAAATTATGAAAGGCTAAACAGGTCAAAGGTCAATATCACGGTGGCAACCCAACTGGGAATTATTGAAAAAAAACGCACTAAAGCTCTGGTCGGAGAACAAAGATAGTGATTAACATTTAGCAGTGATGGCAAACAAGAAACTGGGAGACACAAAAACAATCAGAAAACCCCCGAAAAGCACATTTGTGAGCGTATGCAATAGTGGGAAGCTATGTGTCGTATACCAAGAGTGAGGTAGCAGGTTCAATGATGAAGGTCACGTCCAGGATTATGCAAGTTGACGTAAGACTCCGCTGAGTCACAAAAGGTGCCTAATTGCGACATGACACCAGATAGCCGCCATCTTGCATTTCACAGTCATTGGTTTGCGCCCAAAATTATGTCACTATTTTCAAGACCAGGCTATGCTGGAGCAATGTTCAAGTTTGATAGATGTATACTAGATGTCGTCAATTAGAATTTAAAAAAAATATTACTGTGACGTCATCGGTCATTGACGGTTCGCGTGCACATTTCAGCAGAATGTTGCAACTATATATTCTTTGAGGTTGCCTTCGTTCCGATTATATTCGGGGCAGATGAATTATCAAAAGCTGATGTGATTTCCGATCAACGATTCAGATATAACTAGAAATATTGACACGTTAATTTACTGTAATTAATTGTTATGAAGTAATTCTGATACATGGTCAACTGATTCTTATTATACATTTAATTTTATAATCCAATGAAAACTGTGTATTTGTACCACGTGTCGGTCCAGTACCAAGAACCGCATTGGATCCGCGAGCAAGTGTTATTGGACTTGTCAGAAAGTGTTATTAGACTCGTCAAGACTACGTATTGGTTTCTTTCAAAGCGGGGTCAATGCAGATATAAAGCCCAAGAGTATGACGTCATTTGTACGAGACCGTATAACTCAAAGCCGAGATGGGCAATCCCCGCCAAAAAGTTGACCCGGTTGTGGCATTTTATTTAAAATATGGAAGTCTAGATTTAATTAGGAAATCGAGAAGATGCAATTACGTTAACATTGCCGTCGATCACTCAGTGTAAATCATGTTAACCATTTAGTGGACTAATGCGCTCTTAAATAGTGTAACCCATGTTGCGCTAGCAGGAGTTAGCCTTTCCTTGCTTTATGAAAAGCGGATATTCTGTATTTCTGAATTTATTAACCCCGTAAATTGGCTTATATTCCCCAGTACACATACGACATGCACCGATACATTGTATTTGTTTAAATCGTCCTAGTGTGTGGCCGAGTGGGATGTGTGTGGCTATCGGGATACTAACAAATCTTTCTGGTTCGTCATGGATGAATGGTTGGCTCGATGTATGGATGTATGTACCGGTATTTGGGAGTTCCGAAGTATCCACATTTCGTGAGTCTGATTTCGGATCCTTGTTTTAGGGGAGAGGACGCTACTACTAGAGGGTGATATTCAACGATTCTGATACGATTTGTGTGTTCAACCCGCCTTTCACCAAGGGATCGTAAAAGCAGCGTTTGGTGAACGAGAAGGAACGGCCGTTAACATGGTTATCTTTTAGCAAAAGTGGTGCACAATTTGTATCCTTTTGGGATTGCTATACGCTGTTGGTATATGGTGTTACCGAATTTCACGTAGATACTGTCATCGTGAAATTCAAACAATACATCCGTGGACAGTTTCAAAGAACGCCTTTGAGAGGACGGGTACAACAAGAGTTGTCGCCCATGCTTCACGAGTTCAACAGAAATCTCCGTCGGCTCCAGTACAGAAAGTCAACATCTTTCGGTTGTAGATCCATTTATGCAACCCATCTGAACCAGCCAAGAAGAATAAAAGAGTGATAAAGACCTAAAGAATTATTTTGAAACGTTTGAAGAGCCAAAGCATAAGGGAAAGTTATTTATTTTTGCATTTCTTGCTACCGCCTATACTTACATTGTACAACATTACGTGAGCTAAAGTAACTCGTGGTGCGCATTGCATGATGGGAAGGAAACATGGCCGATTTCCAAACTGTCCAACGATGTATTCTATCAATAAAAAAACATCCTAATAATGTGACCCTTTACGTGCATTTGGATTGAACAAAAGCATTTTTTGATTCATTTGTTGAGAGCTGACGAATACGTTGAAAAAGACTAGGATGGAGTGATAGTAAGGTCGCATTTTGAAGCCGAATGCATTGTCTTGCTGAATCGCATAAACTATCCACAACATATTCGACAGTTGTCTTTGATGAATCGATGTATGAATATCACATAAGGAGGCGGTTTCTATCCTCCTCTATACAGTGAGACTTAAACCTGGAACAAATCCGTTCCGAATCTAAATAACACCAAAAGGTATTTTAAAAATGACTTTAAATTAGCTTGGTACAAATTCAATTCAACCCAGTACTTATCCGATGACTCCTCGAATTTGTTTATTAATCAAGTCGTTCCCTTAATATATTCACCACATGCATGAGTCGCTCTTGTTGTATTTCGAATACCACATATGCCGTATTTTAAATACACTGCAGCTGGCCTCTATTTCCCGTACTGAGTCAAAAAGCCGCCAGAAATAGAAGAAACCGAAGAATTTGAATTTAACATAACGTAATTGAAAAACGCGACTGGGGCGGGAGATGAGTAGCACAACCCACTGGTGGTACCGGCAGACTCATATAAACTTGGAGGGATTGCCTGCCAAGGTGATGTCGGTACAGGGAGAGGGACTTCCCGTTGCTCAGTTGACCTCGAAACCGTACACTATGGTAGAGAATTCTTCACCGAAGCAGAAATAAAAGAGCTCTGGATAATACTGCTCATTCTTCTCTTCTCTTCTACAACCCCGGTTATAACTGCAGATACTAGCCTCATTTCCGTGACCAATCATGTACATAATGTGGCGCGTTTCTACATTCGCATCGTTGAGGAAAGTGATCGCTGTGGCTTGGAGAGAATGGGCTGTGTACTTGATGCTGAGTTTAAACGCCTTTTTCTTTACGGGAGTGTCACTGTAGCAGGCTGGGTCGTCCATGCAAACGCCTTCTTTCGTCGAAGAGAACAACATTGTGGCATTCGAATGTGACTTCAACAGTAGGGCGCTTAAGGGAAGCAACATGGCACAGTACATGTCTCCTCCACAGGCATATATTATTTTGTCCGGCTCCGATTGCGAATCATTTATCCCCCCTCCCCCGTGTTGTTTTCAGCGCCTGGTCGTAGGCAAGCACAGCATACTCGCGCCCCTGGTCGTCCATCAGAAATACAAACAAATTTATTTTCAGTGGGGATGAAATTCTAACCCGCGAGGAATGAAATTAACAAAAAGGTACAGGACGCAAAGAGGGGTATCATTTTGCAGGTACTGTTCAATCTTAGTGATATCGCCAGGTTCAATGATGGGCTTGTGTTTTATGGAGCGGGCATTTCCAGCTCTGGCCTGTAGCTTGAGACTACCATTCAGCAGCGTATTCGCGTTGTGTAATTCTTTACCACGGACGATATTTATATCGTGCCTACCCATATCATGCAGATGTCGATTTAAAGCAGCTCTCAAACTTTTCATCGAGTTTCTGTGATACTCTGCGATCTGTGGTGCGGACATTTGTTTCTTCGATTTACGCTTTAGTGGTGCGGCGACTGCGTAGAACTGCCTCAATTTGTCAGCGAGTGTGAGAACAGGAATCTCGTCAAAATTGACCTCGTCTTGACCGGATACAACGCACCAATCTGAAAATAACATACGCTTGATATGGATTTGATATAGGAATGGATTTGATTTGAAAGCACAGGTAGCAGCCCTCAATATATTATGTGTTTGTAGACGGGGAGGGGAGGTACAGACCAAACCGTAGATTCCCGAACGTTTGAGGACATGACGTATCTACCGGTAAGTTTCTGCTTTTATTTATTTAATGAATGTGATATTTTTATATGCTGAATTGTTATTTTTATTTCACAGTATATTGGAAATGTTATAAATACATAATCAATATCATGTGTTGGTGTAGCTATGTGACTGTAACTTTATTTCGAAAGACATTTTGAATGGCCTTGAATTCACCCCCCCCCCCTTTATTGCTACGCCCCCTATTATCACTGCATGACACGTACCGTTTAACATTTTAACGGCCCATCTCGTGTTCTTCTTCGTAGATTTAGATTGGTTGCCTTCTTCCAATATTGACATTTCTTCCGATGGTACTATTCTGAACCTCGATTCAGTCTTCTTCTTGTGACAGGAAATTGTGGAACTGTCAGATATTTCCGGTGCCGGGCGGTAACGTTTGCACTGGATTAACATTTCCTCACTCATATCGACTAGAACAGTGTTCAGTTCCTCATCACTAAAGCTGTCATGGCCTCGGTGGGATCAATAAGATCGAAATGTCCGTAGTACAGATCCATTTTCTGCGTATTAGACTGGTGTCCTTTTGATGCCGTCTTGCATGAATTTGACATAGGCTTTCACTTGTTCAACGAGATGAAATTGGACGTAACAAACGACAAAAAAAATCGCATCTCGTGTATATTTGTATGAGTATGAATATTCCTTTTGTGTTAATATGTTTGGTTTGAGAATAATTATTTTTTTTGCGAATTTTCCAGCACGTTATTGTTTTTATTTCGATTTGGATTGATCATCTGGATCGGGTCATTAAGTACAGGAAACTGGGGGAACTCCGCCGAAAATTAATCCAGGAAAAAGCGTGTAAACTCCCGAATGAAAAGATTATAGAGTTATAAACTTCTCAATTTTTGCATCACGTGATGCCATTTTGGCCAATCGGAAAACATATACAGTCGACGATTTTAGGGTGTATAAATATATATTATATATTCTCTGTGCGCTATTTTACTTGTGAATTAGATTTGTATTATAATTATGTTCCTCTGATTACGACATTTATTTGAAATTGAAATGGTTTCGTCAATCTTCAATGCTCAACACAGCCAGTAAAAAAGCGATATCTATCACCTCGAAGAGGTGATGAGTTAGAGCCATCACCCTTTTTTATGATCACCTTTAAAAATGATGGTCATCACCTCTGAAGAGTGATGAGCAACGATTGTAAATTTAGGTCATCACCTTTCAACCCTACCAGGCCTGGAGCGGGGAGGGCGGGGGGGGCAAAATGACCCACATTCCAAACTTTCAGCGCTATCTCCGGAACGACAACAAATGGAGAGCTGAAACTCCTTGACTTTATAGTTCATCATATTGGGGGCGTTTTGAGCATATTTGCATAACCCCTGTGCAGTGGATTATGGGAAAATTCATGATGGCGGCCACATGGGATATCAGAAATGTGATGTTTTGGCATATCTTCAATTTTTTTGCTTTTCCGAGATAAAAAATGGGCAAAACTATTTTATTTCGCATCACATTAATATTTATTAATTTATCATGCAGTTTTTGCGGAGAAATTGCATAAATAAAATTTTTGGAAAATCCGACCGAAAAATCGTCCAAAAAATGCCGTTGTTGAAAATGACTTCACTGTGACGTCATCAAATAGGCCATCTATAATTTTTTTTTACATTTTCTGGTAGAGCTTGACCCAAGGGTACAGTGTGGGAAGTTTCATTTCCCTAGCTCAATGGAGCCATTCATAATTTTTGCCAGTTAGCAAAACACGGTTTTACAAACACAATCTGGAAAACTTGGTAAAGGAGAAAACAAGCGAAACCCATCCAGGGTGCGTGAGAATCGATGTTCTTTAATTTGTGACTGGTTGAATATTCAAGCCAGGGTCAAAACGAAATCTGTACATAGGAAGTCACGATCAAAAGCATTTTGCAAATCCTTTGTCATGCAAACCTCAACAGGTAACATTGAGGTTTCAAGACGATTAAAACAATTGTTCTTAATTATCTTTAGCTATAGATTTGATTATGTTGTCAATAACACGCCAAAAGGTACAAGTTGATTGTTGATGGCTGTTAATTATTCACATGTGTGCCAAACTCCAGGGAGATTTTCCTAGCTACCAGAACACATTCTTTATGTTCTCCTGTGTTTCCATCTATGGTCTGTCCAACCTCGATATCTGTGTAGTTCTCGAGCGGTATCTTTTTGATAATATCGAACCCCATTGCTACTGCTCCCCGAAGGGAATAATTGCTAGAGGCCTCGCCATAGGCAAACGCTGCCCCTTTCTTCAATGCCTCTTTGATGGAAGACTCGAGCATGGTGTTAAGCAGCCCTTGATTTGCGTATTCTGTTCGGACCGAAGCAAAGATGCAATGCAACCCCAACTGAGCGATATATTTCTCAAATAAATTCACCCCTTCGTGCAACTTTTCCCATATACCGAGCTTGATGCACATCTTCCTGGTGTCCGGATCATCAGGGGAGCAGAATGGCATCGTGTCGCTGTGCGGTGTGACCAAACGACACAACATAACTCCAGCTACTATCCCTCCATTATTCTGGTCCACTGCAACAGTAGTCACCTTATCTCTGATGGCTTGAACCACGAGAGCATCAACCAAGTGGCGACACTCTCGCGGACGATCAAATTTCAAGGCTTTGGAAATCGGCTCATCTCGAAAGTAACCATCATATAATTGAGACTTCACCGCGGCCTCATCCGCCGGGACCATAACTCTGTACGAAATATGACGTTTGCTCTCTGCAATCCCTCTGAAAATTGAAAGGGAAAATATCACCAAAATCAGAAGATATCATCATATATCGGCAGCTTTTCCTCCCATAGATGTGCACGGTGAAATATCATGTTGTAATGTTAGCTTCTCTCTTGATTCCTCCCCTCTGGAGTAATTTAATACTTACGCGTTTTCCAGCAAAACGGTTCAATCAATGGGTCATGATCAGTGTGTTATCGACTGATGATATCTGCCATACGTTTGGCCTTAAACGTTCGCTAAACAATGGGTTCTAAGCTGTTCCCAACTTTGTTCAATTGTAGCAACCCTGACAGGCCTGGGCCCGCCTACCAAACTGTCTTCCCTATCTCCGGAATGACAAAAACTGGAGAGCTGAAACCGCATGAATTTCTATTTTATCATATTGTGGTCATCTTTGGTCTATTTGCATAGCCCCTGAGCAGACGGCCATTCATACATTCAAAATGGCGAACATGTGGGTGCCAGAAAGGTGATGTTTTCGTTATTCTAGATTTTCTGCGAGAAAAAGTGTGCAAAAGTTATGTTATTTCAAATCAGACTATTACTTGCTAATTTATTATGCATTGTTTGCGACGAAAACTCATAAATACAAAAATCTGACCAAAAATGTCCCAAAGTATTTTTATCAAAATTGATATCACTATGACATCATCATGGCGGCCAAGTTGGATTGTTTTACATATTTTAGTATGGTTTGGCGCAAAAGTAAATTGTGGTAAGATTAAGCCCCATGAGTCAAGGGGTAAGAAAAACATTTAAGGGGAGCCGAAATGACCCCCTGGCCTAGACAGATTCCGAATCGCCCAGACGAGATAGAGTCAAGGATTGAGCTCAACAGGCGACTGTACGACATCACAGAGTCACCATCGGTGTCCATTTGTCTATTATTTACCCTAATCCAATTATCCGGACCATTTTTCCAATATTGTTACGAAACTGCTGAAAAACTGTTCTGTCAGCCAGACTGATATTGAACGTCAGTTTAATCGTTTAAAGATGGTATGCTGTATAATCGTCTTTCATGTCTGCCAAAAGAGGCGCGCAATATTTTCACATCACAATACCTTCACCTTATTGGCATATAATTCTACCAGCCCTAACAGATTTAAAGCAAGTAGGACAGAAAAACTTACAAGAACCGATACTGCGAACATGGTCGCGATAGTCCTGTCCTATCTAATGCCAACAACGTTCCCGACATGTTCTTCGTCCACATCCACACAAGTGTCCCTTTCCTAGATGGCACTAGCAAAGACTTCCACGTCGTCATCCTGTAAACTGGTGAGAATTGTAAAAAAAAATCATGGATCAGCTTGACTAAAAATAGCGAATACTAAACAATCGTTTAAAATGATGTCCTGATATATCCATGCATAGTTATGAACAAACGGTCCCGTAAATATCTGTGACCGGATAATAGTTGTGTAATCTATATTGCTATATTTACAAAGGCATACCGGAGAATTTCGGCTTAAAAGTTATACGCGTTCAGTGGATTTGTAAACCAACGTGGGGAACCATGTCGCTGTTGTTGTAATATGAGTACCGCAGAAATCCGAAATTTGCACTGTACGTATTTGCGTGGGTCTACACTACATGCCGCTGGAGGAAGAAAAACAAAGAATAGCTGGCATAATTGTATACATATTTGCTATATTTTCCCAGTATTCAAAGACACAGTCAGTATGCTCAGTATATCTATAATTTGAATCACTTTACACGAGAAATTTCCAGATCACGTTACTTGGATTGTATAAGCCATTCTGAGTTTTATTCTCGCCAAATCGTGTATTCAGGCCAATCATTACATATATATATTTGAACATATCAGCACGACAGCCATTGGTATGCATTACTCTTGTGAATATTTAGTGAATAAATTTCAATATCAGTTTCAAAAATTTCGATTTCAATTTCATATCTTCCTCTGAAATTATATAAAATGGGAGAACTTTGTACTCTGAATTGGGCAATAATTGCTTCAATTTCTTGTTTAATTTGCTAGTCACGGGAAATCAGCAACATATAATTTAACTGAAGTATATTAGGGCACGTCAACATTTTTTTCGAAATTGACATAGTTATTGTGGCCTTAATTCGCGTTATTATGTTAAGTATTTCTGTGGTGGGTCGTTGTGTGCTTTTATTCGGTTATCTGACAATGAAATCTCTAAAGCTGAATTTTACTAATAACATGAAGACAAGGGGCTTCGGATTTTCCCGGTGATACGATAAAGAATTTAGGTCAAATTTGCAAGTTTCGATAAAATAGGTTTGTATTTCTTGAGAAGGGATATTTCTCTAAATTTTGCGGGTGGTATAAACAATGCCTTCGATAATCATCGGGTCCATCTTCGAGTACTTATATACCAACAACATTATATATATTTCCCATGGGATATGAAGATGTGAAACTTGGCTATATTGTCTGGAAACTACAAATTTCTTTGCGTTACAGGATCCAGCATTGTTTGTATTAAAGCTGATAACGTTATAAAAAATACATTGGCATAGCATCGTTGTTGTAGTTGACCAGGCAAATGCTTCTATGATATCTTAACTTAACCTTAACTAGAGAAGAATGGGGCTGGTGTTGAGAAAGAGGCATAGCTTATCGTAGGACGACAATCGGAATGCTTCGACGTTAGAGCTCAGATAATTCACCCATTGTTGTTGGTTTATTTTCATCTGATTTGCCTAAACGTTGACTCAGATACTCATGGGCAATTCCAATTGACGGCCATCAGAGAGTCACGCATAATTCATTTTCAGTTCATTTACGGTTCATTTTTCAAAACCGTTTGAGTTCTCAAGTGTAAAATCAACATATTCCCATAACAATTTGTCCTTGTTCAGCATATTAACCAGTTCAACATGTTTAACAGGCGGATTTCGTGGAATCAGAATTTCTCTGAATAAAATAAGCCAATAAATAAAAGTATCATATGTCGAAGTTATCTCACCACGATCGTCATCAATACTCAAGCCAGGTGAGTTTTGATTTTGTGAAAGAGCATGTTATCGGCATGTCATTTTATATATTTCAGTTTGATAACCCTCCGATCATTAAATTATAAGGCCCAATTGCACCCCACCCCTTTTGTGCAATGGTTAAAGTTCCCAGACAATATACTTTAATCATAGCCTGTATCGTACAGACATGCATTAAATTACCTTAAAATGATATTGTACCAAATTCCCTGAGGGAGGACGCTGTGGTTCGAACACTGTCTCATGCACTATTTAGGCTGAGACTGGAGTAACAGGTTAAGGCTTCTTCAGCCTGGCTCTTGTGGGCCATAAACTGTTGCTTGTTAATTCGCAAACAGATTGTAAACTTACGCTCATACGCCTTAAAATTTTGCCATAATATTCTATTACTGAAGTGGTTGCTTATTCAGTTCGACAGAGATTCCTGTTTATTTTGCAAACAAATGCCGCGACTGAATAATATCCAACGAATAATTCGTGGAGAGTGAAAAATAGCCACTTCAAAAGCTATTGCGTGTTTATTTATGCAGTAAATGCTAACATAAGGCATAAACTGCTGCTCTGCTGCATAGTGTTTTTGTCGACGCTCGTTTAAACAAAACATGTTACACAGAACAGAAGAGGTATCAGAAGAACTATCGTACCTGCGTTTGACTGTCAGATTTCTCAGCAGATACCCAGGGTTTTCTCGTTACGTCTATTCTTCAATCAAATACGGTGGCGAAGTAGTTTTTTTCTATTTCGGATATGCCAGAACAGTGATTGAAGACAAAATTGCCCTCGTATCATGCACAGAGATTTGAATGCACGTGCCTGCATTCATACGTTTCAGATCTCGGTCGTAATAACAATGGCATACATAAAATGCAGTTACCCGTAAAACTCGCTTATGAGTGGGATGTTACCCGTGACGAACACTGGGAATGGGAAGGTGTTGGGCCCATCTCTACATTGAAAGGTGAAAGTCGGTCAGACAGCGTGTCTCCATCACACGAGAACGGCTCAACGCACTTGGCATATTCGTATTTACTTAAACCTCTCGCTGCTGGAAGTGTCATAACAATAAGAATATCTATAAAAAAAATTGCTTCGAGCGTCGGGGAGAAGAAGACACTGCAACTGAAATTGTCCAGGTTATATCATATGGAGCATCATACCTAGCTTAACTATAGGCTCTAGAGCCTCATGGGCACTGTGCATGGTGCAGTGGCAGAATGGCTATAACCGGAGATAACATAATCACATATGTGTCATCCTCTATTGCATATTGCAATATGTGGATTGTGGACTCTCCTGACATTAACCCTATCTGGCCTGGGCTTTTTGGGACCTGTCCAGGCCTGGGGGGTGGGAGGGGGGGGGGGGGCCGAAATGGCCCACCCTAATTATTTTTCTTATCCCTTGAGCTAGGGGGCTGAAAGTTACCACACTATACCCTTGGGTCAAGCTCTACCAGAAAATGTAAAAAAAATCCTAGATGGCCGCTTTGATGACGTCACAGTGACGTCATTTTGACTGCATGATAAATTAGTAAATATTAATGTGATGTGAAATAAAATAGTTTTTACCCACTTTTCATCGCGAAAAAGCAGATTTTGAAGAAATGTGACAAAAACATCACTTTTCTGGTACCCACGTGGCCGGCATTTTGAATTTACCCATGATCCTCTGCTGCTTAGGGGGTTATACAAATGGGCTAAAAATGACCCCAATATGATAAACTATAAAGTCCCGGAGTTTCAGCACTCCATTTTTCGGCGTTCCGGAGATAGCGCAGAAAGTTTGGTAGGGGGCCATAATGGCCCCCCAGGCCTGGTAGGGTTAAATACCAGATATCCCTATGTTTTGAGTATATATAGGACAGAATATGAAGAAAAAATGACTTTGACTTTCACGCAATATAGGACGTAGACCTGCCGTCCTGTGCCCCAGTACACACTCCAAGCAATTGTTACAGGCACAGATTTCTGGAAGAACCCATCCTGTTCCCAAGGGCGTCGTTAGTGAAGTCGATCCGAAAAATCCTGAAAACGCCCATGGTTCTCCCAGTTTTTTCTGGACGGCTTTGTGCGTACAAAGGGGTACCAAGACAAAGGAATCATACACGCGATTACAGTGAACTCATATTTACCAGTATAACTTAACCAAAAACAAAGAGAGACTTACGAACTTGTACATATAGCGATTCTTATTTACTTTTATTTATATCTCCTACTAATCTCTCATTGTTATTTATTATTTATTTATTTATTTATTTGTTTGTTTACATATTTAGCGCTGGAAAAGAAATTCAAGAAACAAAGTAATGTACAGCGAAATTCAAATAAAACATTGAGTTGATGGGCCGCGAAATCCGAATGGGAAGCGGCCCTTAAACTACAATTTCAATCAATCAGAAAAAATGAGAATGTGTATCCTGAGGCAGTGGGTAGCTAGAAAAGCGAAATAAAAGAATCACACACAACACACATTAGCTTGCTATCGTCAAATTTCCTGATTCATATCATTACTGTAAAATGCATAACGCTTAACATGTGTTGGACTGTTTACCAAATGGTGGAAATATCTAATATCTGATTGATTTTCTCGGCTCTGATTACAAGATCTGTTATTTATAAAGCATCATCAGATCACAGGGGTAACACATTTGCATGTGTCTATTAGTAGTATGGGTTGCGAATTGACTCTGTTGCTGTCCATAGGGCCTATCAGTTCGCTTACGAAAGAAAAACAGATGTGCACACAAATTATGTGCACACAAAAAACTCTCGATCCATTTATGCACACAAAAGCTTCGAAAAAAATATATCAAATTTGCCTATAAGAACCACTCAACACAGATATGATAGAGCTCTTGTACGGAAGAGTAACATACAGGGCAGGCATTTTCGTGTTAGGATATAGCATCGAACAATGTTTACGATCGGCTAAAGCATTTCTCCCGACGAAGCCTTATTTTACGAAAGATGGTATCCTTTGTCCTATTCCCTGTTGTATAAACACTGTAAACTATGGCTGCAGACCACGGGAGCGTCTCCATTAATCGTTTTTCCTTCAATCGCGAATTTTCTTTGGTTTTCTTGAACAAATCCCGATCCTGTCAGGAATTCATCGAGACAAGATCGCGAAAATAAAATAGAAAAACCCAAATCGTTTTCAAAATTCTCGATTGATTTTCTCGATATCGGTTTTTATTCGTTCTTTTTGACCCATCGCGAATGAATCGGTTTTTTTCGATCGAGAGAATGTCGAGAAATTTAGATCGAGGAAGCGTCGAGAGAATATCGCGAAACCATCGAGAGGCGAATGAATACAATGACGTCATTATCAGGCTAACGCCTGTTTACGCCGCTGTGCGTTACTGGGCTATAAAGTAAAGGTCGGGATAAAATTGAACTATTGCCGGCCCTTTTACAACGAAAAACTAACGTATTATGTCCGTTGTTATTTTAAAGAACTAAGTAGGAGTTGATTATCACATCTTCATTGGCAACCGTCTATTATTTCACCAAACCAATCAACGTAAGCAGATCAGTTCGGATTAGCTTGAAGTTGAACATCTGACTACATCGTACGACCAATGAGTATAGCAGTATTTACGGTAATACAGTACTTTAAACCACATTTTATCGCCGGAATTTTATCTTTTATATTTATAGGAAATAATCGACAATTAAATCATTTCTACGCGGGTAAGTTACAACAGTAAGTCATGTAGAAAGGACAAAAAATGTTAAGTCTACAGTGGAAGTCCAATTTTGCCGACATTAAATGAATAGTATCTGTACTTTTCTGATCTTCCGCGAAGGAATAATAATGCGTACTTCATACATGTCACAAGGAATAATCACATACCGTTACATGATATTTGATGACGGACTGACTGGTCTATGGTTCGGCAGAAAGTTTACGGCATTTGCCCGACAACATGGAGAATAGCGACTTCTCTTTCTTCTTCACAGTTGTCTTGTACACTATCAGTGTAAACTGAATTGCCTCAATGACTCCTTCCTACACAAGTATTTGACATACAAACGCAACTTGGCTGGTTGGGACACAATAATTATAAACTTTACTGCTAATCGTTCACGCAAAACTTGACAAAGATAATCCCGAGGCGGAACGAGGCTTCCGAGTGGTAGCCTGGTTCCCTAGCTTACTTGTAAGCAATGTGACAGAAAGTTAGGGTACCAGGCTAGGCGAAATCAAAAGCGGCACTACTTCCATCGGTTTTTAATCGTTTTTTTTCTCTCTAGTGGGAAAATTCTCGAAGGTTTCTCGACTGATTCTCACATCGCTTTTCACTCGAGAAATTTCTCTCGAATGAAAACCGATCAAAATGACGAAAGAAAACCGACTTCGCGAATCTTTCGAGTTTTCTGAAAAAAAATTCTCCATTCGCTCTCACCTTTGAAAATCTCGATATCGAGAAAAAAAATACAGATTTCTCGACGAAAAACTGAACGATTTTTGTAGACGCTTCCCTGAAAGCTATTGGTGAATACGCATTACATGGTGACCTTCATGCCAGCTATATTATATATGTTAACACGCAATGTATTCTTGTGGCAGTACGTCAGCCGACGCAGTACCCGATTTCGACATAATCAATTTCTCACCTGTTTTGTAATATGCAATGAATCCACGTGCTCGGGGCATATAAAACCGAGGTAGACAACCTTGCATTGATTGCCCTTGGAGAACAAGTTATCGTTTGGTGCACCTTTTTTTAATCGAAGCTATGCGTCCAGGCTGTTCTATACAATATCATATGCCGCAATGTCACGGATGGATGGATATCTTATATTCCGTCCCAGTTATCACTCGATTTGCAGTTAATGAGCGTGTATTACATAATTATGTACATGTTACGAAAAAGTTTGTGGCCAATGCAGCAATTCATATACGGTGAAAACTGTGATTACTACCACCTGGTAAACCGACCAAACTCTAAATATCGACATTATCCATTGTCCCAATACTTACATATAAAGTATATTGGACCTTGATCAACCAGGTCCCGGTCAACTGGAGCGATATATAAAAGGTGAAGAAAATTGTATGGTTGTACATTTATTGTTTTGATTAATTCTTTTTAGAGTGGAAGGATGATGAAGAACAACCCACAAAGAAAAGGAAAACTAACAATAAAGATGATGTACTCTAGTATTTGATCGGGAAAAGAGATGCTGCAACCAAAGTGAAGGAAGAAGAGATGAGTCTTAGGCGCGGCAAACTTGATCTGCAGAAAGAAAAGTTGAAATTAGAGAGTGACAGGTTTGAATCAGAGAAAGCAGAAAAAGAGGCGAGGTTCCGCCAGGAAAGTAGAGAGCGTCTGGATTTCTTGGAAATTTTGAAAAGCTTGAAAACTAGATTCTAAGGAATTGTGATGTTTCACTGAACCGTTAAAGTGAACTCGGTTGCCTATGTTACACAAACTTCATTTAGGGGAACCAACTGAGTTACCAAAATCATTTATTTTAAAATGTATCTAAATGTATGTAAACAACGACAATTATTGAAATTTGAAATATGACCTGTAACGCACTTTTATTGGATGAATTGTCAGATGATGAAGACTTTCTTCTTCTGTGCAAAGATTTAGTGCATAAACGATCAAACTCTAACTTCAGGCTTGACATAGCTACTTTGAATAATGAACAGTGTAAGGATTTGTTCAGATTCGCATACAGTGAATTGATACGGCTTAGAGATGCTTTGCGTATACCAGAGAAGATTGTCTGTATTACCGGTACTACTGCAGGATCATTAGAGGCACTCTGTATTGTTCTGAGGCGTCTGACCTACCCTGCCAGACTATCAGATTTGTCACCAGTATTTGGGCGGTCAGCTAGTGAATTAAGTTTAATATTCAACGAAACAGTCCAATTCCTACATGGAACATTTGGAACCTTATTTAATTCAATGGACCACCAGTGGCTTACACTGAACGTGTACAAGAGTACAGTAGAGCAATAGAGCTTAAAGGATCACCTTTACACACGTGTTGGGGCTTCATAGATGGGACAGCAAGGCCAATACCAAGGCCTAAGAGATACCAACGGGTTCGTTACAGTGGGCATAAGCGTATACACGCTCTAAAGTTCCAGTCCGTTGCTGCACCCAATGGCTTGATAGTGCACTTGTATGGACCACTGGAAGGCACGAGGCATGACAGTACAATGTTGAGACTTAGTGGATTAATTCCACAGCTGGACCATCTTCAGAACAATGATCAGCCCTTCATGTTGTATGGGGACCCAGCGTATGCTATGCATCCAAACCGTTTTGGTCCATTTAAGGGAGCGGACTTGACAGCACAGCAAAAGCTATCAAAACTAAGAGTTTGTGTGGAGTGGCAATTCGGTAATGGAAGCCAGACTGGCAGCTACTTCAATATGCGTCCGCCGACACTGGAAGAGTATCTTGCTGGTTAAATTAATTGAACAGAAAACAGATGTGATGTTATGGCAAATGACTGAAATGGGACCTTGCCTACGAAAATTGATTTAAGGATATTGTTATCGATAAAAACTAGAACATTCTGATTGGTTATACAGTTGTGAACCTGCTCTAACGACCAACTTTATTAAGCGAACACCTGTCTTCAAATGCCACAATATAAAACCCTCTTCAGTTGGTTTTCCATGTTAAATTACTATCATTGAAGCCTACCTGTTTTAAGAGACCAGCATTTCAGTTTGCATTGTGCTATCACTTAAAACAGGTTTGACTGTAGTCAGTTCATCGATTTGGTTAACCATTATATTGATGATTTCAGTATAAAGGCCATATACAAAGGTTTCCAATCAAAACTATCTTAACTCCAGGACTTTTTCGATTATCATATTGGGGTCATTTTGAGCCTATCTGCATGACCCCCAGAGCAGAGGATCATGGGTAAATTCAAAATAGCGGACATGTGGGGTACCAGAAAAGTGATGTCATATTTCTTCAAAAAATGTGCTTTTCTGTATGGAAAAGTGGGTAAAACTTATTTTATTTCATATCAGCTTAGATTTTATTAATTTATCATGCAGTTTTTGCGAAGAAAAAACAAAAATGAAAAATTCGAAAATTCTGACCGAAAAATCGTCGAAAAACGCTCTTTTTGGAAATGACGTCACAGTGACGTCATTATGGCGGCCATCTTGGTTTTTTTCCATTTTCTTGTAGAGCTTGAGCCAAAGATGTAGTGTGGCAAGTTTCAGCCCACTAGCCTTAGCGATAGCGAAAATATGTAGGTGGGGGGGGTCACTTTCCGCCCTCCCACAGCCTGCGGTACACCACAAATCGCCCAGGCCAGATAGGGTTAAGCAACCACCCATGGCATACTGAACAGATAGTCTCTTAAAGCAGGTGGTCTTTAATAGAGGTAATTTATCATAGAAAAACCACTAAAGGTCTTTGAAGACAGTTGGTCGCTTAATAATGGAGGTCGTTAGAGTAGGTTAGATTGTATAATTTAACTCGCTCGGCCGGTGAAGAAGTGAGGTAGAACATTTTGTGCTGGCATATTGGTAAATTTGAATACCCCTTAATGTTCAGAGAATGGTAGGTCTGCTGCCGTGTGTCCAGGCTGTGATATATACTGTTAAAGTTAAACTGTCCATTCACTTGTTAAACTTGACTTCAGAGTTTGGCCAGGACAATCGATGTTCAGGACAAATCGATGTCCAGTTACTTTAAACTTTCCATGTGAAATCAATCCACATGCACAATTTAACCATGCCACGTGATACATTCGTCAATACCATTATTAAGTTTCCAACTCTCAGTTCATGAATTGTCACATTACAGATGTTGGATACGCATTGTGTAGTTCTGTTAAGTTTGAACATTTTTTTCAATGTATTCAATATGGAGATAAATATGGATCGAGTGTAGTCGATCACATATGCTGTACTTGTTATGTCGTTTTATAGTTGTTGAATTTGTTATTAACATTTGAATTGAATATTTGAATATTAATACATATGGTGATTTCTGAGTAAAGTTGTATTAAGGTTTTATGAAATACAATTCACCAACAAATTACATTGTTGCTTCATTTTTTATCAGCTATATTGTAAAAATGTTGGTAAATCTCTAAGCATTAACATCGTTAAATGTTGGAGGTAATCCATTTAGCTTGCAGACTGGAGAGTTTAAGTCGGTAATGCTTTTAAAGATCATCGTTTATGTTGTACCTTCAAATTCTGGTAGGCCAAAGCATAAGTAGATGTAATTCATGCGTGGCGGCATGTGCAAATGCACTGCGTAAATACAATATTTCCATCCCAACTCAGTACTATTGAAAGGACAAACTGTGTTAAAGTTAACTCAAAAGATTTTTATAACATTTCACCACAAATTTATGTTTTTTTTAACAATTGTGGTGCTAAAGCTGAGTCTATTCACCTTATTCTTCGCACTGTATTTATAATATAATTTATGGTCATATGTGTGATCACGCCTGTATTAAAATTCCTGATATCAAGATCATATTACATGTAAATCAAATCAAGATTTTCAAAACAAAATGTGGCACATTTTCACTTAGTTTAAATAAGTCAGGTCGTAATTCCAGCTGAGGCTATATGCTGGCTGAAGAGGTGAAACAGCATGTGCTGCTCTATATAAACATGGCAGAGAAGTTTGAAATCACAATTTTGCAGATACTGTCTAATACATCCTTAATAAATCACTGGAATATTATGAGGAACTATACCAGATTTATGTTACAAACTATGAAATGTTATCCATTCTGTGAAAAAGAAGAAACAAATTTAATAGTGCAGAGGAATAGCCGGTTTCACCCTCTAGCGCAAGTAAAGCTGTCATGGCGGCCGGCCGCCGCCGGAATTTAAACATGGCTTATGTTTTCAACTATACTAACAACTGCAAAAAAAGGCGTTACAAGGTAGAAATTGTTAAATATAACTTGTAACTAAACTCAAAACAATCATCTTATAACTTGTACTTACAAGTTACAAGTCTGAAGAAAGACTTGTAACTAAAGGTCTCTAATCGCATGAACGTCTACAATAGAAGCGTGGCTGAGATACAAATTACAGGGGTCATTACTACTTGATTTGGATGCAGTTAGATATGATGCGGTCAGAACATTCGCTTGTGGAGTCACGAGACCTCTTGCCAGTACACCGATATCCTTCTCTACTACCATTAAAATGTTGACTTAATGTGTCAACAGAGAGTAATAATCTCCTGTATATTTCAAAGAATACAGAGCAGGTGGGCCACGGAAGATATTGATTAAAATATTCGTCTGTATAGTGAGTTAAAGTTTGCTCTTCGCGTGTACGCCAAAGTTCGGGGGAATTTCAGCAGCTACTAGAACACCTTCTTTATGCTCGCCTGTGTTTCCAGCAATGACTTCTCCAATATCAATATCTGTGTAATTGTCGAGAAGTATCCTATTGATAATGTTCGCTCCCACAGCTACTGAATCCTGACAGGTATAATTGCTAGAAACCTCACCGTAAACAAAACTAGTCCCTTTCTTTGGCCCCTCTTTGGCTGAAAACGAGAGCATGGCGCTAAAAAGCCCTTGTTGTGCATATTCTGGTCTGACAGAAGCAAAGACTGCATGCTACGGAGCCGTGGAAGGGACAGACGTTTTATTTATATTTTCGGTCTTCGAAAAAAAAAAAAAAGCGCATGTCCCTTCCACGTCAGTGAAAAGGGATTTTTTTTTTTATTTTTCTGGCCGTCAAAATAAAAGTTTTTCTTCTTTTGCATCAACTGAATTATCTCGGGCCCTTAGATAATTGCCCAATGAGAACGCAGCATAGTGGGCTATGGTACGAGAATCGCAGGCTCTCATTCGTCAATTATCTTGGACCCCGAGATAATATCTAGGGCCCCGAGGTAATCAGCCAATGAAAACTTTCCTTTAGTATCGTTTCCTTATAGAATTATCATCCATTTGCGGCGTTGGCCCGCTTCAACTATGATGTGAATGCGTAGTCATTAATGACGGGTATACTTGGCTTTCATTGAACTATGGTATTACCTTCACAGAATAGCAGCACAAAGGCGAAATGGCGGTCGGATGAATAGGGGAGAACAAAAGCAGTTTTCATTGGCTGATTATCTCGGGGCCCTAGATATTATCTGGGGGTCCAAGATAATTGACAAATGAGAGCCTGCGATTCTCGTACCATAGCCCACTATGCTGCGTTCTCATTGGGCAATTATCTAAGGGCCCGAGATAATTCAGTTGATGCAAAAGAAGAAAAACTTTTATTTTGACGGCCAGAAAAATAAAAAAAAAATCCCTTTTCACTGACGTGGAAGGGACATGCGTTTTTTTTTTCGAATACCGAAAATATAAATAAAATTTCTTTTTCACAATTTTTGAAAGAAAAAGGAAAAAAAATCTGTTTTCCTAAGGGTGAAAATATAAATAAAACGCATGTCCCTTCCACGGCTCCGTAGCATGCAGCGCTAAAGGGGCTTTATACTTCTGAAATAAATCCACACCTTCGTGCAAAACTTGTCCCGTATAGCGAGATAAATACAAATCCTCCTGGTATTCGGATCATTAGGAGAGCAGACTGGCCTCCTGTCGTTGTGCGGTGTGACCAAATGACACAACACAACGCCAGCTATTATCCCGTCACCATTGTCGTCCACAGCAACAGTGTAACCCGACCGCTATAGAAAATAGCACCCAGAGAAGTAATGCTCTACCGTGCTCTCTCACCCATATATTCTGTTATTATTTTCCCGTCAACAGGGTGTACATATTTTGAAATGGAACAGACCAAACCATTTAACGTACAGTATCAAGTCTATGTTGCTCGCGGCACGGCATGAAAACGACATCTAGGCGTAATTACGATAGCAGCAGACGCTGTACAGTACCAAAATATCCCTGGGTCTAATTTTGTTGCGAGTTAAAAATGTGGTTCTGATGTCGTCGCAACGTGTCGCGTGCTTAGAGTACTGCACAACTGAACTGAATTCAAAAGGTTTCCCGGACGCAGACGCTGACGCAGACTGACACGCGTTCCCTAGAATAAAATCCACTACTGGTCTACCAACAGCTAAATAAACAAACTTATCAATCAAGCTTTGACTCCAAAGCACATCACTTGGTAAACATAAACATTAAAAAGCACTTAGTAAACACTAAACACAAATTCTTGCAGAGACACTGAACTATCACAACATAAACAAAACAGATTGAAAAGGCAACATTGAATCTTAACCCATGTATTCCTGCAAAGACTTTAATCCTGTCAGGTCTGGGCGATTTGGGGTGTACCACAGCCTGGGGAGGGGCAGAAATAGCCTCCCCCCCCCTATATATTTTTGCTATCTGTCAGACTAGAGTGCAGCAACTTACCACAATGTAACTTTGAATCAAGCTCTAAAAAGAAATGTACAAACAAAGGAAAATGGCCGCCATCATGATGTCTCAGTTTTTCAAAAATGCAGTTTTTAGAATTTTTCGCTCAGATTTTTCGATTTTTTTTATTCGTGTTTTCTCCGCAAAAACTTCATGATAAATTAGTAACTATAGTCTGTCCATTTTAATTAGTCATCTACTTTGGAGCTTCTCTAAAATAAGTAGTAAACTCTGCATAAATTTTCTTTTTGCGTTGTGTAGAACAAACTAAACTCTACAAAATGACTACCATTATTCCGTGATATCGATAATATATCACACTCGAAATAACTTTGTAATTATCTCCATATAAAACTCCAGTACAGTTGTTTCATGCACCTGAGCTCAATCACATAGGGAGACGTCATAATGTATTCGTGTTTACTAGCACAAAGGTCAACAATGCCGTGTACGGTCATAGAGGTGTGTGCGGTTTATCACCCGGCAATTTCACTG
The DNA here is from genome assembly GCA_036873755.1 of Hanleya hanleyi. Classification (NCBI taxonomy): domain Eukaryota; kingdom Metazoa; phylum Mollusca; class Polyplacophora; order Lepidopleurida; family Hanleyidae; genus Hanleya; species Hanleya hanleyi. The sequence goes on from JAVTVY010050845.1 coordinate 95,133, forward strand.
GGCATGGGGTATAAGCGACACTTCCGCCTGGTATTACTATGTACGACATCAATGACCGTTGCGACGGTAGACATGAATATATTATGACGTCTCCCTGTGTAATTGAGACCCGGTACATGAAACAACTGTACTGTAGTTTCATATGGAGAAAATTACAAAGTTATTTCAAGCGTGATTATCGATATCATGGAGAAATCGTAGTCATTTTGTAGAGTTCAGTTTGTTCTACACGCTTCAAAAAAGAAAATTTATGCAGAGATAACTACTGATTTTTGACAAGCTCCAAAGTAGACGACTAATTAAAATGGACAGTCTTTAATAACCTGATGTGAATTAAATAGATTTTGTCCACTTTTCCTCACAGAAAAGCAAAAATTTTGAAGAAATTGACGAAAAATAAATTCGCCTTTTGCCTTGAGGACAGGCTGTCGCTTGCGTACAGCCTGCGTACTGCCAAGCTTAAAATGCTTGGCCTTACAGACCGGCCGTGTTGATAGCCGTCAATCAGAATATGTTCAATTCCACTGGAGTCACATGGTTAACTGTGAATGGACTGTGTTCGCCGCGCCGGCTTGGCCATTTACGGGAACCTATGTGGTGGCCTGTTATTTGTGAGCGAATTTGGTCATTTCGGAATGGCATGCAGTCTAAAACATTTGATTATCCTAAAGCAATTTACGAATAAAATAATATACTGAATATACAAGCTATCAGATGCATCGTACCTACATGTATTATGGACTCTTTGCTCGGCACAGGCCTAACCTCTTTCGCTGTATTTGCTCTCCAACCAGCCCAGTGGATATGTGTTCATAATATCTCAAACAGCGACCTTAATACTAACACAAATTGCCTTGTGTCACGTAAGTAGAGTTAACAAAATCATGGAGCTTCATGCCCCACATAACATACGGGATAGAATATTCTATTGGTTTGTCCATTAAAAAGCCTCAGGTTTCAGTAAGCCGAACACTATAAAACATCGACATTGACACCACAGATATTATTTGAAACAATAATGTGGATAATATTATGGCCGGGCCCCAAAAGAATAAATATTCTACAGCTAATTCTGTACATCGCCCAGATGTATGGAATCAGTGGAATTTAACATCTATACGATATCAGCCATAATCCGCTAAACTATCCTCACATTAACCCTGTTTGGCCTGGGCGATTTGGTGCGTGCCGCAGCCGGGAGGCGCGAAAGTGCCCGGGTATCATTCACTTTATCTTCGCGCTAAAGATAGAGAGCTCAAACTTACCACACTAAATATTTGGGTCACGTTCTACAAGGAAATGTAAAAACATCCAAGATGGCCGCCATGATGACGTCACTGTGACCTTTTTTTCAAAAAGGGTATATTTGGACGATTTTTCGGTCGGAATTTTCGAACTTTTTTATTAACTGCATGAAAAATAAATTAGTAAATAATTTGTGGCAAATTCAACAGAATCCAACAGAATGTCTCAGAACGAAAACTTTCTCGTGCCGATTTATTCCAAGTAGATCTGATTGAATCATGATGAGTAACATAGAAAGATTGTCAATATGTGTGTGGGCGGGGAGGGGGGGGAGGTGGATTGACTTTCCGGGTAATCCTCAGAAGTTGCATAATTGATGCCTTGTTCTATCCTTGAAAAGTATTCCCCCCACACGCAGAAACGAAATTTAGCCGCTGAATTTTCAACAGCATTTCCAAGACAAAATACACGTTGAAGGCATATATTTCAGGGCTATCCTACAAGTTTCCCCTAACGAGATCTCACGCATATAAACATAATAGGTACTTTCAATAGTGTATTCGTATTAATGATTTCAATTAAATTATGTTGTGAAACGCTGACGGTTGAATGGAATATAAATGGGCAGTACCGCCTGTTGGTCAGAATACACCACTGATTTGTCCAGTTACGCTCCACGCTGAACAGCTTCAGCTCCCACTCCCTAGGAAACTGACCTTCTTGTGTCTTAGTCTTAAACTGCATTACTTTTTATTACGTATGGCCACTCATCGCTCTCCACACGAAACATACCAAACCACAATACAATCCAATTAAGTTTTGAGAACGCAAACTGCATCAGTGCCACGTCATTCGTGTCCACATGAACAACTGCAATAAAAACGTGGTTGAGATATGAATCATCACAGGATCAATCTGGCTCTTGTGATGTTTTGAGATATGCAGTCAGAATATCTGCCTTCGGGGACATATAACTTCATGTCAGTACTCGGGTATCTTTTCTCACCAACTATATGCTACTTTTAATTGTTGTCTATATACGGTGAGATTCTACTGGTTGATGTGATTGTAGTTTGTGACTGCTGTTAACATAACGGAGAATGAAACACATGGCTGGCGTCAGGTTTCACAGACTTGTTCTGGATAATTTTAATTAGATGTTCCTCATTTGGGTCGTTTATCTGTTCAACGTTCACATAGATCATTAGTTTCCATCAGGTGACTTAATAGGGCTATTACATCATTGCTCTTGCGTTTTTGTATCTTAATGCCGCTCAAATCAGTACTAGGGGCGGTGTGGTCTTCTCGCTCAAGATGTCAGCACAAACAGAGATACAAATCATCACATGGATCAGTCTGGTTCTTGTGATGTTTATATATACAATTATAATATTGGCGTTTTTTTCGACCGCCTTTAAATGCTGCGTTTAATTGTGTCCTTTACAGAACACAGGATCGCCACTTTCCCATTTTTTTTGTTCAAGAATAAATCAAGATATACCAAGAACATATGCGGAACACACTAAAATTAGCAATAATATTGTACAATATTAAAACAACTGAGCACTTAATGCTGGATATGCTTATCACGAACATCGACGTGGATGATTACAACACATATAAGGGAAGTGGGAAGAGGTGCCGATATACTGGCAGAGCCACATTACTTCACAGTATAGTCATACGGTTAACCTATTCTAAAGCACAAACCAAGAATCTAACGATTCGTGATATGTGTTGTATCTCAGGTACGCTTTTATTGTACCTGTTCATGTGGCAACTTGGATGATATGACCACACGGCCCTAGCACCGGCATAAGCGGTATTAGATACAAATCTAGAGAGCTATGATGGAAATGCTCTGACAACTCGCATACTGGTAATTGGTGAGCTGTGTCGCTGTGACAACTCGTGCACTCGGGATTGGTGAGCTGTATCGTCGTCAGATGAGAATGACGGCATTTAACACCAAAGACTAGTCTGTAAGGCCCGATGTCGACCCAGCATCAACCATTAACTGTGACACCATTAACTGTATTTTGACCTAAACTGGCGCCTGTGCACTGCTGTATGTAACAACTGGGAATATACAATGACCTCGGCCGAAGTTATTTGTCACAGTGAGTAAACATGTTTCAACTCTTTGAAAGGAAGTCATCCCTGACAAGCACTCATCATATTACCACGCTATGTTACTCTCTAAAACATCTAAGTGAAGTTTCACTCAAGTAATAAATGATAATTCATCCCACTGAAATCATTGAGTGAAACATTTCTCTCAAGTTGAGTAAACTAAATTTCACTAAAAGTTCACTAAAGTTTATCAAGTTGATTGGAGTGGAATGATTGAGTTTGAATGGTTATAGCAGATTAAATTTGAGGAAATTTCACTCAACTTCAGTAGGATGAATTTCCACTCTTACTTGGATGAACTTTTCACTCAAGTTGCTTTAGAGAGTGTTTATGTCTCCAGCTGTTAGGCCCATAAAACCGACGTTGCCGACATTTGAAATGACATATATAACAGATGCTTTGCACGAGGGGATCATATATTTCAATGAGCTATACACAGTTTGATAATTACCTGTTTTGCTCCAATTATTCCATGTGATTCAACAGTAACATCGTGCCGGTGTACTAGTGCACATGATCAGACATACGGCCCAGGGCCAGGTGTGCGCCTCGTTCAAAGTAGTACATTCTTTTACGTTATAGGCATAATGCAAGCAGTTTTATATTACCGCCATGTTACAGATTATCAAAGGCGCTAAATCGTCATGTCAAAGGTGTTCTGATATGTATGTGAAGAGGCAATACCAACTTCTAGTCATGTTACAGTTTTGTAACTGTCCCATGCTGCCTGGCAAATAAGCGGTCACTGGTTGATAAACATATTCTCTGAACCATTCGCATTTTGTTTTGCAGTTTGTTATGTAAATCACTTTGAAGACGACGAAATGACTTTAGTCGAAGGGGCGTTATGTTTTTGCCGTGTCCTCCTGTTCGTTTGTTCGTCCTTCCGTGACCCGTAATGTTGCTTGGGTGATACATTCACAAAATTAATGTTGTTGAAGTTTCCAACGATGCCGGCAAGTGATCATTGTACTTGTATCGTCAAATCTATATCTCTAATCGTCCGGGTAATCTGTATGTCTCATTTGGTGATTTAAGATATGCCATCTACATGTTTGTCGTGGATTGCACCGAACGCTTACGCAAGTCAGTGTCTATGACACTTGTTTTAATATAATGTGTATAATGTAGGTTTATAACAGAGAGAGGCCAGTATGGAAGAAATATTTACAATAAGATTATCCTCAACGATTGAAGAAATGTGGCTTTAAATCTTGACATTCGAACGTCTTCTAATATTTCCTTGTCTCGAAAGATATGTCTCGAGAGAAGTATCTAAGTGTTCACCCCACAAGCTAAATCGAATACAGGGGCCTTATTCACAACATTCATTTAAGTTACGAACTTCTTTCATTTACGAGGATGTTACGAGAGATTTGCGAGAATGTTACGGGTCGACTAATTGGTATTCACAAAACCACACTTTACCGTCACGTAAAGTTACGAGACTCTTCTCAGAAATGGAGATTGTCCCTTTAATAGTTTATTGCGGTAAATATGGTAAATATGGTACTTAATGTTAAAGGAAGAAGAACGGAATGCAACCATGCATGATGCGCCATACCAAATACGATTGTAAATACATGTTTTCGGAATGATGAAATATTATTATGGCACTAGGTCTACAGCTTGTCCTGTCGGTATCTTTTCTCACCTGATGCTCCGAATCCCAGATATAAATACCGGATTTGCTCAAACCAACTGAGATACAGGGCATAGTGCCAATAATACACAACAAAAATCGTATTATTCTGGAGGGGTGGGGGTCGCATCCCACCGCTTGGAAAGTGAGGTTAAGAATTGAAACGCGCATGCTTACCTGCACAGAATCTCGCCAAGGCCAACGTAATTTAAAAAATCGTTAATAGGTCTATTCAAGTGAAAATTTATGATGGAAGCATAGGGTAATTTCGATATCAAGTAATACTCGATTAGCTTCGCGGAGAAATATGATGGACTAAGAGATACAGACAAAATAAAATACAAAATAGTTAATTTTATGATTATTTATCAGTTTACACGGGAATAACATGAACAACAACGACGTCTCTTAGCGTTAAGAGGAGTTTACGGGATGTGTGTGAAGCTGTCACCCAGTATCCATTACCCAGTTCGCCTCTGTCTGTCACCCGTCATCCAATTCGTCCATCTCCCGTTACCCAGTTCGCGTATTATATCTTTGCAGGCATTCTGTAGCCCGTTACCCAATTCGACTGTCACCCATTACCCAGTTCGCATCTGTCTGTCACCCATTATCCAATTAGTTCATCTCCCATTACCCAGTTCGCGTATTATCACTTTGCAGGCGTTCTGTAGCCCGTTATTCAATTCGACTGTTACCCATTACCCATTACCCAGTTCGCCTCTGTCTGTCACCCATTACCCAATTCGTCCATCTCCCGTTACCCAGTTCGCGTATTATCAGTTTGCAGGCGTTCTATAGCCCGTTACCCAATTCGACTGTTACCATTACCCATTACCCAGTTCGCCTCTGTCTGTCACCCATTACCCAATTCGTCCATCTCCCGTTACCCAGTTCGCGTATTATCATTTTGCAGGCTTTCTATAGCCCGTTACCCAATTCGACTGTTACCATTACCCATTACCCAGTTCGCCTCTGTCTGTCACCCATTACCCAATTCGTCCATCTCCCGTTACCCAGTTCGCGTATTATCATTTTGCAGGCGTTCTACAGCCCGTTACCCAATTCGACTGTTACCATTACCCATTACCCAGTTCGCCTCTGTCTGTCACCCATTACCCAATTCGTCCATCTCTCGTTACTCAGTTCGCGTATTATCTCTGTGCAGGCTTTCTATAGCCCGTTACTCAATTCGACTGTTACCATTACCCATTACCCAGTTCGCCTCTGTCTGTCACCCATTACCCAATTCGTCCATCTCTCGTTACTCAGTTCGCGTATTATCTCTGTGCAGGCTTTCTATAGCCCGTTACTCAATTCGACTGTTACCATTACCCATTACCCAGTTCGCCTCTGTCTGTGTCGTCTATGGCCGTCTAGCCATCTGTATCTGGTGGTTTTGCTATACGCCCCTATTTTCAAATGGACTAATCTTGGATTTAAGGGGATGTTACAGGTTCTCTCAAATTGCGCGATGTTCGTGAATAGTACTCCTTTCCCAAAGACGACACCAAGTGTAGGTTTAATACGTGTGTCTTATGAATTACGACACCTTTATGCATGAGACTCTTGGTCAATGGTGGTTTAGCTTGATATGTTCTCTACAAGAAAGAGTGTGGTGGATTATCGATCTAAATCTGAGGACATTGCCTAATCAATGGTGTAACCAGGGCTGACCATGCGCCTTCCAACGGCAAGAAAAGTAAAAGCACAGTTTATCGTTTAGAATAAATAGCAATGGGACCAATATTTTCTTGTTTATTTGGGTTGCTATGTAATGTGACAAATGTGAATATCGTCGATTGAGTGACCTCTGTGGTCATCAGTGTTTCATGATATCCATAAAACAGGAAGCATATGTTGAAGGAAGTGGGTTCACCCAATGCCTGTACTAGCTCAGTTGGTAAGGTGCTGGTCTGGTAAGCCTGGGGTCGGTGGTTCAACTCCCGGCCGGAGAACTCGGTCAATACAACACATATATGGAATTCGGGGCTTGCACAATAATATGTAGCCAATCAGCGGCCATGATTTTTATTTCCAATTTATCCATTTCACACCTTTCTGATACCGACAACCAATCAATATTCAGAACTTGTACCTCCAGTCCAACCAGTGTCTCTATTGCTCGGGTTTCCCGCTGGACAGTGAAGTGTAGGCTCCACGTTTTGGACTTTGACTCACAGCTCCAAATATGCGTTTGATTTTTAACAATAAATATATTTGTGACGCTCCTATTTGCGATATCTCTCTTCCGGGATATACAAGTATATTTCATATATTATGTACATCGAGCGGTTCTTGATGTAGATGAAAATATATGGTATCCATTTTCACAGAAATTGATGATCGAGTCAGGTGTCTTTTGCATGAAAATATAGGTTTGTGTGTCATATAGTGTGAAACTCCCACACTCTGAAAACACATCAGACAGAGATGAACATGATGATATTAAGCAATGCTGATACAGATCTACGAATATACTTCAAGCAGAAAACGGACAAATAACGTTGGAGAAAGAACTATCCATACTCTTTCCACATATATTTGCCATGCTTTTGGATACATGGAAGTGTGATTAACGTCACAGGGCCTACGAAGTAGGGTTTGATATGATTTAAGTGTGTACCTTGGCCCAAGAAATGTTTTTGCCAATTTCGAGGTTTATGGGTCACCTAAGTAGGTCAAATTTTCATCAAAAGTAGGTCAGCTCAGAACTTGCTGGTAACAGTCTCCTAATACACGTTCATGCAATGCTCTAATATCAACGGTTCTTAGGAATACGGGAGACGGTTGAGAGATGGCTTGGGGTCCCTCTATCGGGAAATACGGAGACGCTCGCGAGATGACTTGGGAGGCCCTCTATCTAGAAATAACCGGAAGTTCTCTCACAATTTTGAGGTTTATATGTTACCTATGTAGGTCAGCTCAGAACTTGCTGGTAAAAGTCCCCTAATGCACCTTCGTGCCAAAAATCAAGGTTCTAATGTCAACGGTTCTTCTTATTTTGCGGACGAAATGATTCGGATTCACTGATTCACTGACTACCGGACAATTTACAAATGAGAGCCTACTTCGTAGGAATACACCATAGCCTTCCAGGTAAAATGGCGCCCTCGAAACAGGCGACCGTCAGTTTCTCGAGGTCACAGATAAACCGGTTAGTGACAGACATGCATATGAACTAACACAGGCTTACAATAACTGTGTCTGTGATTTCTGTATAATCTTCACCAAACAGGTTGTCGGTTACATGAGGGTTGTCCCATAGAACATGAGTAGTGTGACTAACGTCATAAGATCGTCGAAGTAGGGTGAGGAAGATGACTTGGGGGTCCAAGCGTAATGTTACAGGTCACCTATATGACTTGGGGTTCCAAGCGTAATGTTGTAGGTGACTTAAGTAGGTCAAATTTTCATCAAAAGTATCTCAGCTCAGAACTTGCTGGTCACAGTCCCCTAATAGTAGAGCAATACTGTGCACAAAACTAGCCGAATTGTGCACTTCGAGGAAAAAGCATGAAACTTGGCATGATAGTAGCCAAGGATGTCCTGACCATTTTCTGATAAGGACCCACTCATTTGTTCCCAATATGGCCACCAAATTCAAGATGGCCGCCAATATAATGGTCAAATACAGCAATATGATAATAATACTGTTTGTTGTTTTAGTTAAGGTCATGAAACTTGTTATCAACGCTCTAGTGCGTTTTCAAGGAAGATCGGTATAATTATTTTCCAAGGTGGCCGCCAAATGCAAAATAGTGGCCACGATAATGGTCAAATTAGTCGCTAATTCTCATACAATACGTAAAGGATTATGTTTGCATTGTGCACTTAATGTAATGTGCTGAAGCCACGCAAATAATACATGCTACGAATAAACTTTATGATGGGCGCTCTACAACCTCTCTGTGACGCGCCGGTGAAGAGGTGGTGGTCTGGGTGCAACGGGTCTTGCTCCGATGTCAGAAGACCCAGTAGAGCTTGCCAGTGCTGTAATAACTGGGACAGGTAGGATAAAATCTTTGTCCCAGAATCTGGATCTTGGCCCAGCTATCTTCCGGAGGTAGTACTGTTTCTTGCATGAAGTCGAACACCGCATCAATGTATCGGTGCCACTGAATAGGTTCCAACTCCGATTCTGTGGATGAGGTATGAATCCCAGTAATTGTATTACTTACATGTAGACTGTAACTCTGATCTGAACTCCGGAAAGCGACCTCTCTGGTGTCCACACGAGGAAGTCGTTCGGGTAAACTTTTAAGTGAATCCTCCGCCGATGAAGGTAGGAGATGACTGGTAAAGTGATCCGGATGAATCACCCGGTGGCGATGAAGACGCCGAACAGGAAACTTGCCACTCGCACCACCTCCCGCCTGTAAGTGTCGGGGAGATATCAGAAACCGCTTGTTGAATCGTCTCATATTAATGATCATCCGTAACTGGTCTGTTTCCTTGGTAGCAGGAAAACTGGACTGTAAAATCCTGCGGTCTCCTCGGCCTGAGGTAATTCTCTCATGGCTCTTTTGGTGATTAGAAAGGTCCCCGCTGACAATAAAGTCTGGACGTGGTCCGGCCGGACTGAGAGACGTGAACGTTTGAAGCAGGACGTCAGGCTTGACAATTCCTGGTAAATGTAAAGGTGAATCCTGATGGTATTGATGACCCGCGTGTCTGGGGTTATAAGTTCACAAATCGTCCAAATCTTGTGTAAATATAGAATACCGGATAGAACTGTTAAAATTCTGGTAGTCTGCATGGGGTGATAGGATGATGATTGACAGAAGAGTGATCGTAGCCAGTTGCGTCGATCCGAACCTCTGCCCTGGGAAAAGGAAGACTTGCCCCGCTCTCCTCCACGACCCTTGGCTTGAGAAGACTTGGCCTGCGGGCGAGAAATGGACGACGATTTTGTCCGACTCTGGACCTTGGATGGTTGAGTCTTGGTTTAGTCCTGAAGTTCACAGTCTTGGATCTCAATGCTGACTTGTTCCATTGCTGTGTCGTCATACTCAGGATACGTGAAGTCCATTTTTTCCGGATTCCAGGCATTAGTTTTCCAATGGCATATTGAAAAGTGTCTTTGAGACTAGCGGCTTTAGAAGTTTCGACTTGCGGGCTGTGGGACTTCCACTATGAGTTTCTTCAGAAACGCTGCACGTTGAGTCTGCAACAGAGATGCGTATGCGAATAGCTTCGGTCTCCATAACGTCGGCATTTGTTTGTTAAGGGTGTCGATGGCGCCTTCCAACAAGTTTTCCTGGACCGCTGGTAAAAGAACGGCACCGTCTGCCTGGATGTTCTTTTTATAGAGGATGGGGCGAGATGTCGCCGTAAAAAACCAGTCTACCAAGAAGTAATCCGATGTATGGCCAGTAACATGGCTTGTAACTGGTCGAATTGCTTCGGTGCTAATACCAGAGGTGGTGACTTGGTAGACTGGAGTACATGATCCAGGTCCCGATCAGGAACCGGTGGTTTCGCAGGAAAGGTCGCTCCCTGGAGGGTGTAGAACCCAAAAGCTGGTTTCTTCAGAGTGGTGTTGACCTCCAGATACTTGTCATAATCCATAAATATGGAAGCCCATTCCGGTGATACGACACAGGATGCTATGGCGTACCCGTGGCATGCTGTGAAGGGGTGAGTGTAGAAGCAGCAGTCACACGTCTTCTCTTGGTAGATGTGGATGGGAAGGTCCAATGCCGTAAACCTTCCTCCAGTTGGTTCAATCTTCATACAGCTTGGTGTCTGATCCGGCTTTTTTAAGCAGCAGTCACCCGTCTTCTCTTGGTAGATGTGGATGGAAAGATCCGATACCGTAACCTTCCTCCAGCTGGATCGATCTTCATCCCGCTTGGTGTCTGATCCGGCTTTTCTGTAAAACTCACACATTATCTGGTCGATGCGGTGGGAGTCTGTGATATCAGAAACCCTTGGGTTAGTGAACCGAAACTCTGGCTTGGGAGGTTCCCGGGACTTGGCTGGTTTCTTGTGGTTCATTGAAACGGTATACGACACGGAGAGCTTGACCGTCATCGTGGGCAGCGAGACCCCGGTCGCGGGTTACAGGATCCCGATCGCGGGATGCGGGGATGCGAGACCGACGACGTGGAGACCGTGAACGGCATCCTGGAGAACCGGGATGCCGACCCCTGGAAGTCCCCCACTCCGTAGATCGGTATTGATTTGGCTCCATCTTGGCTACCATACTTTCTGTATTGACGGGGTGTATCCCGGCCTTCGACTGTATCCCGGTGACGAGTCGAGTCCCAGTGTTGATGAGCCAAGTTCCGGCTTCCATACTTTCAGTGTTGACGGGCCGAGTCCCAGTTTCCATACTTTCAGTATTGATGGACTGTATCGCGGCCTCCGGTTGTATCCCGGTGACGCGCCAGGTGTTGATGGTAATAATCTTGATGATGGTTGCATGCCTCTTGTAATTCCATCACACTGCGCCTGCCATTTTATTGAACTTATTATTGTTTCATTGGATTAAATGAAGTATGAAAATGTCATCATGTTCCTGGCCTTTTGTTGTTCAATTAAGATGTCCTGTAATAGTAGGTTACGCAAATACCATGCAATTATTACTGCAGAAAAAATATCGCTTCCTGAAGCAATATACTCTTGATGATATTTGCAGCGGATACAGTGACTTTAGGCTAATATGTGGCGGCCATCTTGAATTCTGGTGGTCATTTTGGTAAACAATCGAAACATTAAATGGAAAATGACGAAGACACCAATGGCTAGCATCATGCCAAAGTTTAGGCTCATAACACAAATCAAACAATGAACTAAGTTAATTCCAGTATTTGACCATTATTATGGCGGCATCTTGAATTTGGCAGCCATGTCGGGAAAAAATTGCGTGGATCCTTATCAGAAATTGATCAGGTGATCATTGGTTACTATTATGCCAAGTTTCGTGATTTTACCTTGAAGTGCACAATATTTTCACCATATTGATCTACTATAATGCACGTTCATGCCAAAAATCAAGGTTCTAATGTCAACGATTCTCCTTATTTTGCCGACGAAAGGATTCGGATGGACTCACTGACTACCGGACAATTTGCAAATGGAAGCATACTTCGTAGGAATAGAAGGGCAGTCTTACTGGTGCTTGAATTATATGCAACTGAATTTGGGTGAACTTACTCATGCTTTCGGATAACGATAGATAACTTTGCCCTTTCCAGGCACCCCCTTATTCATCGGCGAGATTTCTACCGGATTCACAGGCCTACGTACATTTTCATTTCTATCTTGCATTAATGTTGACAGTCGTCATGTAAGAATTCACAACCGAACCGACAACGGTCAGATTTGAAATTTAACAAGCATATGATCGCGTATGAACCTATATGGTTGCTTGCACATGTACTTTTAAATATCTGCGTGCAGGCGTTTCAATGTGTCATACATGTACTACGATTTCGTAACGTAGCATCCATTTCGCCAATATAATATATTTGGCAAGCGTTACAAACAGGTGTTTTGAGTCGAAGTGCGTGTCCGAGATTTGCAATAATAATCAATGTTGCTGAAGTAGAAGACGAATCCATGATTAAACGATAATAACACTTACAACTATTATCTCTGCATTTTATTATTGTTCTGCGGTAGATGTTAAGTGACTGAATTTAGCCCTGTTAGCATTCTTCGCAAACTAGGACATGTCTTTTTCCGTTCATAATTTTAACACCTTGGAAGGATATAACCATCCGCCCATTTGATAATAGCAAATCTTTGTTTTTGCTAAATATAGCGAAGACGTTATGATGTAGGGTTTTGTATGATTAAGTGTGTACCTCGACCTAAGACATGTTTATGCCAATTTCGAGGTTTCTAGGTGACCTAAGTAGGTCAAATTTTCATCAAAAGTAGGTCAGCTCAGAACTTGCTGTTAACAGTCTTCAAATGCACGTTCATGCAATGCTCTAATATCAACGGTTCGTAGGAATACGGGAGACGGTCGAGCGATGATTTGGGGGCCCTCTATCTAGAAATACGGGATACGGCAGATAGATGACTTTAGGGCCCTCTATCTCGAAATAACCTGAAATCCTCTCAAAATTTCGAAGTTTATAGACCATTTAAGTAGTTCAGCTCAGAACTTGATAACAGTCCCCTAATGCACGTTCATGCCAAAAATCAAGGTTCTAATGCCAACGGTTCTCCTTATTTTGTCGACGAAAGGATTCGGACGAACGGATGCACTCACTGACTCACTCATTAACGGACAATTTGCAAATGAGAGCCTACTTCGTTGGAATAGCATACTTTTGTGTTTGTCAAATATAGCGAAGACGTTATGATTTTCAGGGTTTTACGTACTCATAAAGGATATTATATCATCAGGAATTCGCTCCTTAGGTGTTTTGAGGTCAGCAATGTTAAGGGAGAGCGCTTTGTTGAAACGGGTAGTAAATAGTCCCACGGGATAATCTCTGTCGAGTAAGAACAGCTTCAGTTCACTTGTGTGTTGGTTCTGTAAGTGGGGGGTCAGTATTAATGCTACAAAATGGTACCTGGTTTTTAGTTCACAGAAGGTGAGTTAATGCAAGATTCTTCCTTGTATCTGTAGTCCTGTAATACATGCCGGCGATAATCTTGTTATCTTGCCGTTTCACGAGAATGTTTTCTGTACTTTGTTCCATGGTAAAATTGCATCTAACTTATTCATAATTTGACAATGCTCAGTGCTATCTCCTATTTTAGTCTACCAAATCGGAAAACAATCGTCCAAATAACCTTTGGAGGATTTGAGTCTGTGATCTCTTGTCGGTACGCTAGCAAGAGTTTCTTATAACATCTTTGTTTCTCTGAGTAGCTTAAGTGACTGTGCCAAGGATTTGTTGATATTTTTTCATCGCAAAATTGAAAGGTGTTACATTCCAGAATAGTTGTTATGGCCAATAAGATAAACTCTTTAGAGAAATGCTCGTCGTTTTGGTAAGGAAAGTTGTTGAGTCAATATTTGGTATCTTTAATTCCTAGTTCATGTGAAATATTGCCGTGCAGATTGGTAACATCAAACCGGCAGAATATTCCATCATGCTGAATTTCGTTTGGAATAAGGTTCAAGACATCCATGTCAACCATAACATTACAGGTGACACATTTGATGAATGAGTTTGGGATAATATCAAAACGGGTTCTTTGCTTGCCCAAATGCCATACCCACCACCGGCATCACGATAGAGGTGGGTTGGACCCGTTTATCAGCATATTAAATAGACAATTTAAAACATGCCATCGATATAAATAAAGCATACCTACATGTATTAATCTATCTTAACAACGGGCTTGTTGCCACATGAACAGGTACAATAAAAGCGTACCTGAGATACAACACATATCACGAATCGTTAGATTCTTGGTATGTGCTTTAGAGTAGGTTAACCAGAAGACTATTCTGTGAAGTCATGTGACGCAGTCAGTATGTCGGCACCTCTTCCCACTACCCTTATATGTGTTGTAATTCTGTTGATCTTGGGTGTTGCACACCCTGGTAAAATCATGAAATAATCGGATTCCAGTGGACACTCACATGGGTTAGATAAACGGTTGGTCATCAACATCTAGCACGACCGGTATGCAAATCTTCTGCGTTAGTCCATCAGCACACTGTGACCTGTCGCCAGATGGGTACCCGGGCAGTGGCCATACCGAGATCCCTTTAGTGTTGGGAAAATATAGTCCATATGTATAGAATTGTGTCAGCTTTCACTGGTTCCAAATAATCTCCCATGTTAAACGACGGTGCAAAATTAAAATATACGAACCCCTGGCTGATCAGCTGAAGTGGCGGGTCTCTGTATAGACAGGCTCTTGTTCGTTCTATCAATAATGTGCAAATCAACCAATCAATCAGCGTATCCGATCGCTATTCGATCAGTGGTTATTCACCACTTGTGGCGAAAAACAATTCTTCACGAAAGAAATCGAGTTTCCTGGTGGTCTGGTTCACTTTAATGTCACCAACGCTATGCTACATTACATGTTTTTGTTGACATTGGTTTGTTTTCTCATACGAGCCACATTTGGCTCCTTGGGTGAAACGTGGTTTACTGTGTAATCTACCAGAAATCTCATTGCAGGTCAACACTACAAAAGGACTAACAACAACAAAATGTATTGCATCTCTTTAAGTAGGAACTGAAATATCTTTATACTTCCCTCATATAGAGTAGAGACTTCCACAAGCAGTCATATAACACAACCAGTAACACGGACATTAAATTTGACTCGAGCAATTTAATGCATATAAATCAGGCAATCGGACAAGAGAATTGGCCTGGATTGGTTGAAGGTACAATTGTTGGTCGAAATTTCATTTCTGTGCCTTTGAAGGAATACACGTCGTGCCATGGTCGCCACTGGATTCCATCCCCCTGGTGAGTAGAACGATGTGAAAGCAAATAATAATACTGACCAAAACTATTTATATGATATTACTATACTATGATTGTCTGCCGAAATCTTTTCTGTCTGAAAAATTAATATGTCCTGTATGTATTGTTAGCACGATCCAATTATATACGTACCTGTGCTTTACTGAAAAGGTGTTACCATGTACAAATAATTTGATATTAACATAAATATGATTGTGCTTCAAAACTCTGGAATTCACTACCAGGTGGGTTGTAAATTTGTTATTAGAAAAAATATTTTAAACAACACAAAACGATAATAAGAGATTTTGAATTAGCACGAAATAAGTCGATTTTCACAACTACGTGTGTGTCAGAAGAATATATGTAAACTGAACATACCGTTGGAGGATCGAGGATTCCTGTGTGGAAGTATAGTCCATTGAGGCTTGCTGAATAGCAGCCTCCGAACCACCAACCAGAATGCATACGTTCAGCGCAATTTATAGTATGGATGTCGTTGTCAGCGTCCGGTGTCGAAAATCGCATGTAATTATGTCGTGAATCGCCGCTTTAGAAACCAAATAAAAAATTAATGAAAGTACAAATCTAAAGCGGCTGTTAAAGTAAAAGCAAATACGCTATGAACGTTATAGATTCCTGCTTCCGCCTTTCGATCCAGTCAAATTTCCGCTCGTACTTCGAAGCGAGAGAATAATTGAGAGCTAATACTGATCGACGTGATAGCCTATCATACTGGGGTCATTTGGAGCCTAAATATGTTGGAATACCCCCGGCAGAGGATCATGGGCAAATTGAAGGCCGGCCATGGGAGACTACCAGAAAAGTGATGGCTTCGTCGTGATTTGCCTTTGTTCGAATGAAAATGCCCTAAAAATATTTTGTTTCAAATCAGCTGATTAATTATCAATTTATCCTGTTTTCGGATGAAAATTGCATGAATACAACAAATGAAAAACCCCTTTTGAAATATGACGTCACCATGACGCCATCGGGGCTGCTGTCTTGGGTTGTTTTACATTTTTCAGTAAAGTTCGACGCAAAGGTATATCGTAGAATGTTCGGGCTCAAAAGTCTGAAGGATAACGAAAACATTCACGGAGAGGACGGAATACGCCCTGCCACCTGACAGTGGGCGATTATGCTCCTGAAGTGGGTGACGTAAGTTTGAAGAAATGTTCAATCACATTTAGATCTTTAACACGTGTAAATTTTGTAAAAAGGAAAGCAGATATATTGTAAAAACTTTGCCGACTGAGGTAAAGTAATAATTATTGACATTTGAATGACTGTATATATTCAGATTTTCTATACGCGTTTAGTATATATTCGGAATTCAACTACGGGTTAATAGTAAACAGGTGGCCCAGAAGGAGGCCTTCCATTCTGCACACTCTTACCTTTGCTATCTGGCCAACTTTAACCAAACGCAAATAAGAGCGAATGTTATTATGGATAAAATAATGTAAGTAGATCTAATATAACATTTCAGTAAAATTCCATAAAGTCCAAAATGATTTAAATATTATATATTATATTTAGTATAAATCTTCTCAAGATTAATTTAGAATGGCAAATACTCGAAATCTATGCTGCCCATTCATTTAATTTCCGAGCGATAGATGATATATTCGTTTTACTCAACCTACCCACTACCTGCGACGAGAGCGTCACCTGCGTCGCCACTGTAATTGGCTACCATCAGTCGGTATTGGTCCGATTTGGGATTCACATAGAAAGACTCGTACTCCGCATAGCGATGGTAATCCGACCAGTCACAAATGTCCACTCGGAGCCGCTGATGTTTGTCCTTGGTAAACTCATGCAGAAGATCGTTACCTGAAAGGGAAATACGGTAAGAATTCCGGCAAGACGGTATTCTACTTCCGTGATTGAGTTATAGGCTAGATCTTTGGTCTTTTTGCTTTAGTGGTTTGCTGAAATTCTCAGGGACGGTTCTTCGTCCGTGAGAGCAAATGTAGGCGTCGTACGGACAGTACTCCAAGTGTAAAATGCTTTATACGAAACAATTGTTGTTTTTGTTATTTTAATTGTGAAATGGATTAATTAAATTAAACGCAATATACAATGGTAGTGCCAAAGATGCCGACGTACTGACAAGAAGTCACTTAACCCCCAACAGGCCAATATTCTGACATTATATCTGAATGAATACCAAGACCCTAAATGAATTCCTGTGATGATTTGTATCTCAGCCACTCTTTTTATATGTACTATTCATGTGAAGGCCTTGAATTGTTTAAAGATTCGTGACAAGCTCGCAAGGACTACCACTCTAAGGAGGAGAGCAGTATAGCCCTTACTGGAATTAAACGCAACATTAAGCGGGTGGTGGAAAACGATGCCGTCGAACTGGCAAAAAAGTCATATGACCCCACAGGCAAATATATGACTGCATATTTCTGGAAACATCACAAGAACCATAATGATTCCTGTGATGACTGAACACCAAATTCAAACATACAAATATATTAACACAACCAATTTCTTACGAGATTTCTTATCAATTTTCAAATAACGGGCGTCATGGCTGCACGGATCTGAATGGCGATACTTTCATGTGCTATTTCGCGAATGTGGACGATAACAGTACGTGCCCTATTTTCATAAAAAGGAGACACTGGACTTATAGGCATGCCGTATATGATAGTCAGTCACGCAAATACTATAATAGTCACACCATATTATATGTGACGTCAAGACCTTGTTTTAAAGTTGGTGAATTTGGATATATATGTACTAATCATCGTACCCATCCAAAATTCCGCACTCTTGAATCCAAATCCTTTACTGTACGTTTCGTAATTTTGGTTGAAATTAACCACCCCATCTTGGCGTCTGGAAAGGAATAAGACAGAAGTAAGTAATCTAACCACTGATGTGGATTCGTATAATGGCAAGCACGAGTCTGTCTACATATTTCCTGGCTTATTGTGATTTTTAATTATCCACTCTTGAGCTCGTTTTGCAAATTTACTTCGGACACACTGTATACTGTGGGACGAGGTGTAGATCGCTCACTGGGAGAAACGAAAAGACTGCTCTATTCCGGACGACAACTGTTCACCGAATGTCAGAACCCGAGGATGCAACGATTCAGTGGCCAATAGAGACAAATATTATACGAACAAAATGCAGCTATTGTTGACCAAGAAATGATGTTCAGTATTATATATTGCTACCTTGTAACCATAGTAACACTTAGATTACCTCTGGAAGACGATCCAACCACCGCCGTCTGTCGTCATGTCACAGCTCAGACTAACACTATTCTCGTCCGGCGAGAGGACGGTATACACACCGTCAACAGTGATGTTATAAACGCTGCGTAGATCCCAGCAATCACGTGCGGGGGGCAAACTGGTTGTCGGTGCCGTTGGATAGGTGCCGGTTGTCATATATCCGGCTTTAAACAGATAAAAAAAGTCTGATTTACTATTGCGAGACCAGCATGGTATCTTGGGAACAAACGGGAGTGGGAGCTGGGAACAAGGGAGACATATACAGTAGTGTGGAAAAAGAAAGCCAAAGAGGAACAGGATGCTGGGAGAGACCACAGAGACCTGAGCACAAGGGGTCTGTCACAACTGGTACCTTTGGGAAAAAAATTATGAGAGGACTGTTTTAAATGCATATTCTAATTGTCAAAGAGTTAATTGGCTAGTTCTAGTAATTATAAGTCAGGATTTCATCATTTCGCGTATTATTTAGATATAGAGAAGAGAGATAAGCGCAAGAAAAGAGATATTGCATCCGCAAATTGTGTTTCATAGGTGGCCAACTCAAATACTGATCATCATAATAGCATTCTTTTGAAAATAACTAATAGGCAAAATAACATTCAAAACTTTACTAACTTGTTTCAGGTGTGGTGTGCTGAAAAAAGAAAATAATTCGAGTAGTATATAGAGCATAATCAGGGTAAACGAACGTATCACATGTTGCGCGGGTCGCGAATATCTTAGTCTTTAATATTGGGTAGGTGAGCTGGGGGTCATTTGATTGAATCTGGTATTAACTAAATGAATAAATAGCGCAGATTCGAACAGGCGTTAGACATGCTTAACGTTAGAAATGGTTAAACCATTTCTAAAATACCGCGTGAAAGCTGTCCTGAATGCTAAGAGACAATTATTATCGCCCCCTGTCTTTCACAAGGAATTCCACAGAGAATATCCGATATCTCTATACCGCTATATGTCCCGCAAAATTATAGATGCTGCTCCATACAACTGAGCAGTAGTCAAAATATGATAAAATATATGCTTGATAACATCTTAGTTTGGTATATGTTGGTAGTATGTTTAATTCTACGAAAGAGAAACTGTTTGTGTCATATCACAACACTACCAAATTGATTATGGTACTCCAAGAGAGATCTTGCGATATATGAATACCAGGTAATTTATCAACTGTTAGTTCTGAAAAAAATATGTATATTTCCATCAATCGTTAAACTAATCAAACGCCTATATTTTCGCTGTAGTTTATAACCCATCTCATCCCGATTGAAACACAGGGTTATATTTCCAATATCAATGAAACTGTTGATCGTCTCTGATATTAAGTAGCTGATGTCGGTTTATAATTCTTTGAAATATGATACGTTTCCTGGAGTATGCTCCTTTATGTGTGATGGTAATAAAGCTGGTTATATTCAATCAAATGATAGAGAAAAAAAGCAACTCCGAGTAGGGATGACAATTTCATTCTGTATATTTCGCTATTGGTTATAGCATCTTTAGCAGTGAACAAAGTTACAAACAGCTCCATACGCGCAGTACATATACAAGGCATATTGCGATCTTAGCCAATACACATTTATGAATAGGTAAGCCAGTAATGTCAATCGGGTTGGATGGATATTAAAATGCGGTCATTTTCAGAAAATTGTTGTTGACATTAAATGTTAAGGGATAACCTGACAGCGATCTACAAATGGTGTGATTCAGGTGATGCAATACACAATCTAATTGATGAAAACAATACATAATCTGCTTATTTGGTAAGAACTAACTAAACGTTAGATAAATGAATAAAGTATGGCGATATAGCGGGTATGTACCTATATAGTCCAGTAAATCTAGCGCATTTTTGGGGTCATCCCACCACAAATTGCAACAGAATTTATTTCACTGCTATACATTTCAGAAAGGTCCCCAGAATAACATACCAAAAGTCTACAATCCCATATGCATGGGAAATATCTTAAATTTCAAGTTGAAATTTGAGGTATTTTTCGCGAAATTCCAGTGTTTACCTGTTTCTTGCTCCTATAAGAAAACCTTGTACTTGGTACTAAGCATGAAAGAAATGGATCATTACTTCCACACATTTCATTCGTTATCATATCAAGGTTACGCTCAGCCTAAAATAATACCCTTGCACCAAAATATTTATGGAGAAATTCAAAATGGCGGATGTATGGAGTCATTCTATATCTGAACTTTTTACCATTTTCATGACAGTCCAGGCAATGTATCTGTTTTTTTTTTAGCTGGACCCAAAACAAAATGCAACTAATTTTTTTTCACTGGTATGCAATTCTAATATGTCCCCAGAACAACATACTAAAAGTCTACCAAAATCTATTTCGTGTAGATACGACTTTTTCTAACACAAAGGTACACCATCATGCTTCATATAATAAGGTAAAACATATTGGTTTGTCTCTGAATAAGGACAGTTTACCATCCAGAAATCCAATCAATACATGGTGATCTAGGATACATTATTCTATGGTGGTGAAAACATTTGCATTCCCAATGGAGTTGCTCATCAAAAGTAGATAGCAAAATGATAGTTCAGCACCAGGGTATATAATCATACACGATAATATCCTGCCAGTTGGCATTATTTCCATTAGCATTGTTATCCGAAAGGGAAATGACAAGGTGTGATATATTTTCTTTCAACCTATAACAATCACAGACAATAGTTCCATCAACTTATAAAGATATAACTCTATTATCACAAGCACGTTGCATGTGTCAGGTCTGACATTCAATAGTGTTTGTACCTTGTTGAAAAAAATGCAGCCTTGCCAATCAGGAGAGAGAAAAAAATTAGATTCAACGTCGCGTTTAGCAAAATTTCAGATATATAACGACGATCTGCCAAATATTTATGATCCATCACAATTGTTTGTAAGACAAATGTTGTTGATGAAAGAAGAAAAATTATGCAGATCCTATATTTTCTAAGGTCTGGGTTTGATGAGTTTGCACAGCTCAGTCGTTTGCATTCTCTACACACACTTTCCGCCCCCCCTGTTGATTTTTTATTCCTATCTCCGGAACGACAAAAAATTGAGAGTAACTCCGTGACCTTTTACATTATCATATTAGTGGAATTTTGGGCCTATTTGTACGACCCCCGAGCAGAGGGTCATGGATAAATTTAAAATGGCGGCCATGTGGGGTATAAGAAAAGTGATATTTTCGTCATATTTCTTCATTTTTTTGCTTTTCTGCATGGAAAAGTGGGTAAAACGCATTTATTTCATATCAGATTTATCATGCAGTTTTTTCGAGGAAAAACAAAAATAAAAAATTTGAAAATTCCGACCGAAAAATCGTCAAAAATGTTCTTTTTGAAAATGACGTCACTGTCACGTCATCGTAGCCGGCATCTTGGATTTTTTTTACATATTCTTGTAGGGCTTGACTCAAAGATATAGTGTGGTAAGTTTCAGCCCTCTAGCCTTTCCGATAGCAAAGATATATAGGGGGCAGTTTCCGCCCACCCACCCACTCACCCCCCCCCCCCCCCCACACTCACACCCAGGCTGCGGTACACTCACAATCGCCGAGGCAAGATAGGGTTAAAAAAAGTATTTGTGGGCGAATGGCTAAGGCTATTTTGAATAACACTTGAGACCGGTGAGCTGCTGTATCAATAATTTTAGTGTTTGGTTCTATAGACAACAAAGAGATTGGGTCATCATCAAAAGAGTCATTTGCTAGATGCGAGTTACAACATTAGTAGGTTTCCATCAATTTTAATGTGGATTGCCACGAAAATTATACCTATGTTTTCTTAAAATAGCAGTCCTTATACGAACTTCATGACATGTAGAAATATTCAGTGGTTTAAATGGATATTCAATCCATAACCTCCAAATTGCAGTACTTAAATGATTGCAAAAGTCAGTTGCATAGACAATGCTTTGTTTGTTATCTGAAGAGTGATTCCTGGCGTATTTGATAGTTTTAGTCAGTTTCTAGAAGGACTTTACCATGTAACAAATGAGAACACGTCAAAACAATTATATTTGCACTTAATATATTTAAAACGTTAGATTGTAAGAAACAACTAGCTACATATGACTGCGTGTTGGTTGCAGTATCATATTTTTGTTGCAAGGGAAGCACCAGGAACCATCAGTAGATTTTTTAGTTGTCGTTCGCAATTATCTAAACCCTGATATTTCATTATGTCAGATAGTCAATCAAGATTTGAGCTGAACAACATCGCGCATCGATGTTTTAGTATATTTTCAAAAATGGCAAGCACGATTGTTTTGCTTTTCAAACGAGAAATGTGTAAATATCTTTCAAATAGCCGATCAAATTCGATTTTGGACGATTTCATAGCTCTAAAAATATTATGAGAAGTATTCCTGAATGACATCGTCCCAAAAACCGTACTCTGAATTAAAGCGTGTTATATTCGACCAAGGTGAGTATACGTACATGCAGTGCTCGAATTTGGTACCCGAAGATGACAAGCCCCAATAATAATTCCTAAAAGTTGTTGTTATTTTATTTGACGATGCATTGCAATCCATATCAATCACAATATAGATACGATAATTTTCGGTTATCAAAATATAGATTCCGCATTGGCACGTATCAGGATAACACAAGTAAAGATTTCAGCCAAAGATGATGCAAACTTGATCATATAAATCTTACACAACATAAATGCTTTTCCATACATATTGATAATGATATTGTAATCTGAAGATGAGAAAGATCAGTGGATGGGAAATGATGAGATGCCTATGGTTAAGTTGTGTAATTCGTTTATTTTGTGGTATTCCCGCACCTCACACGTGCTTCAAGATCGATCACGGGGTTTACTTTTCCATATTCTGAAATTTCTCGAGTCAAATAGCACATAATTGTCACGATTGTGCTGCATTTTAAGGTGAGATAATTCATGTCATAATTCAGCCTTGATATATCTAAATATTCAGCAGCTCTGGTACCATACCATGTTTGTCTGCCACAGGAGGTAAATTAAAGTGCCAAACAAATTAGGCTCTCTGACGAGCCATTATGATAGTCCAGTCAAATTGAGGTTTGACCCACCACAAATTGCAACAGAATTGTTTTTGATGCAGTGCATTTCCGAAAGATCTCTAGAATAACATACTAAAAGTCTACAAACAGATATGCATGGGAAATATATTAAATTTCAATTTAAATTTCGCGAAGTTTCAGTGTTTACCTGTCTCTTGCTCCTATAAGAATATATCTCCTATATCTGTTTTTTTTAGCTGGACCCAAAACAAATTGCAACAGATTTTTTTTCACTGGCATGCATTTCTAATAGGTTCCCAGAACAACATACTAAAAGTCTACGGACATCTATTTGGTGGAGATACGACTTTTTTTGAAAAGAAAGATACGCTATTTTATAATACATAATAGGCCATTATGCCTCATATGAGCAAGATAGAATGTTGTTTTTTCCGTAAATAAGGACAGTTTATCATCCAGAAATTCAATTAATACATGACCCAGGGTACAGTATGCCATGGTGGTGAAAACGTGTGTCTTCCCGGTGGATTTGTTCATAAGCGTAGATAGCAAGCTGATAGTTCAGCATCAGGCTGTATGAATTATACATGGTAATATTCAGTCAGTTAACATTTTTGCCATTAGTATAATCATCTGAAAGAGGAATTCTCTCCCAAAATAAATGAAATGACAAGCTGTGATATATTTTCCTTCAACCGATAACTGTCACAGACAATATTTCCACAAACACACTTTCTCTATTATCACAACATGTGCCTTGTTGAAAAATACAGCTCTGCGACCCATTAATGATCTATCGCAGTTGTGTGTCAGATATGTTTTGACGAAAGATCTAGATTATAGGCAAACTTGATCTTCTACGATGACGTTCTACCATGCCAATTACCATGTTTCATTTTACATTTTCAACAATATAGGTCATGCTCCTACAGATGCATCTTCTTCAGCTGCAATCTTTCTTGCAGTTGCACCTGATAACCTCAAAGAGTGCCAGTGGAACTGGTGGCAGTTCAGTTTTCACAGAGAGAAGCCGTCCACCCTCATTCTTGTGGCTGCAATGGATGGTCTTCCCCTTTTCACTCTAAACACGCGAACCTTGATACTTAGCTGATGCTGATGTTGGTGGAAGGTTTTGTACCTGCACATATATGGTTCGTTTTTGTCACAGAAACGCTTGTATCTCATGCAGCCAATTGCTTCGTCAGGGTCACCGTTGTATAAACACACAAGCACCTGCAATAGATAACCTCCATATGGACTCCCAATGGCCTGGTTGAACACTTCAGCTTGCTGGCGAAATAGCTCATTGAGCGTTGTTTTCTTTACGGCCGCACATTTACCAATGCCATATGGTCAGTATACTGTGTCACAGCCCTGAATGGCATGCAAAAACAGCATATTTGTGCAGACTTACATTCCCAGCACAGTCTTTGTCTTCTTGACATTCCAAACTATCCGTTTCTTTGCATTCTCTCTTGGCTGGAAGTAGATGTCATTGTCATCCATGTCTGCATGAAAACAGAGCAGAACTAACAGATCAATACCATCACCAACCAAAGTTTTGATGCTTTCACTCGATTAAACGGCAGCTTTTACAATAAAAACATCTGCATATGAAACATCCCGCCCTTTCCAACTGGTCACTCATAAAAGTAATGAACTGCTACTTGTTGACGTTGTTAGGAACTCGCCTTTCTTTGACTGAATGACCATGTCACTAGCGAGGCCGGAGAGTTTGGAATGTCAAGAATTACAACACATATAAGGGAAGTGGGAAGAGGTGCCGACATGCTGACAGAGCCACATGACTTCACGGTATAGTTTTCCAGTTAACCCATTCTAAATCACATACCAAGAATCTAACGATTCGTGATATGTGTGGTATCTCCGGTACGCTTTTTTTGTACCTGTTCATGTGGTAACTTGTGTGATATGACCACACGGCCCCTAGCACCGGCATAAGCGGTATTAGATACAAATCTATGATGGAAATGATGGAGAGCTATGATGGAAATGCTCCGACAACTCGTATATTGGTAATTGGTAAGCTGTTTCGCTGTGACAACTCGTACACTGGGTATTAAGACAAAGGCTGTGCTGGGAATGCAAGTCTGTACAAATATGTTGTTTGTGCATGCCATTCTGGGCTGTGACACAGTATTCTGACCATATGGCATTAACAAAGGTGCTGCCTTGAAGAAGACAACTGTCACTGAGCTATTTCGTCAAGAAGCTGAAGTGTTCATCCAGGTCATGGGAGTCCCGACGAAGGTCATTTATTGCAGCAGCATAGAAAACGCTTATATGTTTATACAGTAGTAACCCAGACGAAGGAATTGACTTGAGGGGAAGACCATCCATTGCAGCCACAAAAATGAGAGTGGACAATACGATTGGTTTCTCCCTGCGAAAACTGACCTGCCCTCACCTTCAGGGGTTACTTGAGGTTATCAGATGGAACTGCAAGAAGGGTTGCAGCTAAAGCAGATGCGCCTGTAATGATCATGGCCTAGCTTGTTCACGTGTGTGTAGAGAATGCAAACGACTGAGCTGTGCAAACTCATCAAACCCAGACCTTTGAAAATGACATTGGCGAAGACTGGTATTGGGATTGATAGTGCTGTGAAATATTTCTCAACTTATGGCAGTGTTCATGAGGAATAACAATAAAAGACATCAACTATATGTATGAGAAGTCACTTCCCCTAATAATGTTACCATGAACCAGAATGTAAAATGAAACATGATAAGTTATGTCGTTAACTTTGTCTATAATTCAAAGTATTATTTGTTTGATAATTAAATGATATATTAGGATCTGCATAATTTTTCTTCTTTCATCAACAACATTTGTCTTACAAACAATTGTGATGGATCATAAATATTTGGCAGATTGTCGTTATATATCTAACTTTTGCTAAACGCGACGTTGAATCTAATTTTTCTCTCTGTCCTGATTGGCAAGGCTGCATTTTTTTCCAACAAGGTACAAACACTATTGAATGTCAGACCTGACACATGCAACGTGCTTGTGATAATAGAGTTATATCTTTATAAGTTGATGGAACTATTGTCTGTGATTGTCATAGGTTGAAAGAAAATATATCACACCTTGTCATTTCCCTTTCGGATAACAATGCTAATGGAAATAATGCCAACTGGCAGGATATTACCATGTATGATTATATACCCTGGTGCTGAACTATCGTTTTGCAATCTACTTTTGATAAGCAACTCCATTGGGAATGCAAATGTTTTAACCACCATAGAATAATGTATCCTAGATCACCATGTATTGATTGGATTTCTGGATGGTAAACTGTCCTTATTCAGAGACAAACCAATATTTTTGACCTTATTATATGAAGCATGATGGTGTATCTTTGTGTTAGAAAAAGTCGTATGTACACGAAATAGATTTTGGTGGACTTTTAGTATGTTGTTCTGGGGACATATTAGAATTGCATACCAGTGAAAAAAAATTAGTTGCATTTTGTTTTGGGTCCAGCTAAAAAAACCCATATAGATTGCCTGGACTGTCATGAAAATGGTAAAAAGTTCAGATATAGAATGACTCCATACATCCGCCATTTTGAATTTCTCCATAAATATTTTCGTGCAAGGGTATTATTTTAGGCTGAGCATAACCTTGATATGATAACGAATGGAATGAGTGGAAGTAATGATCCATTTCTTTCACGCTTAGTACCAAGTACAAGTTTTTCTTATAGGAGCAAGAGACAGGTAAACACTGGATTTTCGCGAAAAATACCTCAAATTTCAACTTGAAATTTAAGATATTTCCCATGCATATGGGATTGTAGACTTTTGGTATGTTATTCTGGGGACCGTTCTGAAATGCATAGCAGTGAAATAAATTCTGTTGCAATTTGTGGTGGGTTGAACCCAAAAATGCGCTAGATTTACTGGACTATGATCACCAGTGTCTGTAGAGCCTAATTTTCCAAATTCAATTTTTTTTTGTAGTTTTGTTTAGGTTTTCGTTGGGGTTAGGGTTTTGCTACTGTATGTTTGTTTGGGTCATCGTCGCTGTGTGACCGATACGGTTAGGGGCGACGTTAAACTCCAACCAGCCAACCAACCTTCAGCAGCTCTGATACATGCACCGTCCAAGTAACTATGTATGTGCACTTCAATGTATCTGTTTGAGTGGAGATATATTTTATTGAGATCTGGCTTAAGCTATTTAAATGAAGACCATCAACACAAATACATGTATGTTCACTGCAAGAGCACCGTTAAAGTGCAAGCATATCCCTACTCTCACTGAGTGTTCTGTTCAAACCTGGTTCCAATCCGAATAATACTGTAATAACATTGAGTAGGCAAGGACACGAGGAGTGGTCTCCGTAGATTGCATACATCAATTACATGCACTTAAAATATGTAATATTTAAAATATCTAAGAAAAATGCTACATTTCACGGCCACCATGTCATTGACCTATGACCGCCAGATAATTAGTTACCTGGTCCACATTTCTTTGAACTTTGATGATCAATAAATCATACCTTAAAACGAGATATTGTGGGTAGTGTGACTATGAATAGAACCCCAAAATGCATGGGCTTATTCAAATCAACACCGTTAGCACAAGAAGAAGATCAAAGGGGAGTAACTCGCGATATCGTCCAGACAAGTTTCAATTGGAGTAAATTCAGATATAATATCACGGAGTATTACATCTTACACAATGGCTATTCAAATGCCGTGCGAATTTCAAACTACATCTGTTATCTTATCAGGTATCAAAATAAGGCATCATGCCAGACATCGTGCATAGACAACTTCTAAGAGTTTCTCTCGCCGAAAAGTCTGGTTTTGTCAGGCGGTAGCATATATCAAAAGACCGACCCGTCTTCATATCCGTGAACTAAACCCCAATCTACGACAAATAGCAGAATTTCTCGTGGTTGGCATATTATGGGCTATCGTAGAATATCGGTGAACAGTTCGCCTCATAGCCTCACCTCGAGATGGTATTTCTCTGATATACCATCTTGCTTTACCTAGATTGGACAAGCTTAAGCATTGTAGAAGGTCATAAAGACAAAGAATAAACATAATGCCACTTCGACCAAATTCGACGTGGCATAATAACAGGGCGTTAAACAATACGTATACGAAAAATACTTTGACACAATATCCTCAGCGATTCCTGAACTCTTACCAGACACATTTTAAAGATAACAAGATCTGCACAAACTGCAGGATATCATTCCACGGAAAATCAGGTACTATGATTTCGTACCTGGTTGTCGGAGCATGCATCTCTGTTACATCCTGGTGTTTTGCAACACTCGTGACAAGAAGATGTTTCACTAGTCACAGCTGATCTTTTCCCTAATAGTTGTTCTTCGAAGAAACTGCAAACCTGGAAAATGCAGATTTGTGTTTTGTTAACCCTACCTGGCCTGGGGGGGGGGGATAATGGCCGCCCCTACCAAACTTTCTACACTATCTCCGGAATGGAAAAAAATGGAGAGCTGAAACTCCGTGACTTTATCGTTTGTCTTATTGGGGTCATTTTGAGCCTATTTTCATAACCCCCCGAGCAGAGGATCATGGGTAAATTCAAGATGGCGGCCACGTGGTGTACCAGTAAAGTGATGTTTTTGTCATATTTCTTCAAAATTTCTATTTTTCCGCAATGAAAAGTGGGCAAAAACTATTTTATTTCATATCACATTAATATTTGCTAATTTTTCATGCAGTTTTTGTGGAGAAATTGCAAAAATAAAAAATTCGGAAAATCTGACCAAAAAATGCCGTTTTTCAAAATGGCGTCACTGTGACGTCATCAAAGCGCCATCTTGGATTTTTTTACATTTTCTGGTAGAGCTTGACCCAAGGATATAGTGTAATAAGTTTCAGCCCCCTATATCAAGGGGTAAAAAAAATAATTAGGGGGGGCCATTTCGCCCCCCCCCAGGCCTGGACAGGTCCCAAAAAGCCCAGGCCAGATAGGGTTAATGAGTAGCTTTTATTGCGTAGGTCTAACTGAAGAAACGCAAGTTAAACTGTGACACAAATAGGTCAGTAGTATTTTGAAATATTATTTGTATCCTTATATGAAATAATATTAATGTTGTGACATGCTTCATTCAATATTCATCCGTTATCCCCTGAAAAAAATTCGCCTCGCTAATCGAAAAACCTTCATCGCTTAGCACCAATTCCAAGCGGACATTAAATGAAGGAATAGGGAGAAAACACGAATGAATATGTTATGGGCGTGAACTTTCACAACCGGATGGCGACAATAATCTTCCATCATATGTTTCAACATTGATCACCTGAAAATCATCTCAGGGAATTGCAGGCCTACTGAGGTGTGCTACCATCCGCTGCAGACCGTATGTATATGCGTTGTGCCTCAGCTGTAGTATACCATCTGTAGCCAATAGCCACTTACCCAGAAGATCTGAATCGCGCGGATTTAATTTCTCTGGGTTGTACGCCACGCTCTCTCAACTACCCGATCACTCTGTTCTAATAGGACGAAGGCTCGCGGAGACGCATCTGCGAGCCGCCAATACGACTGAGACAATAGCATTTAGTGGGACATGCATGGATCGGCTGACTACCTAATATCAATCTACGTTAATTTCTGCGTTAAGGAGCCAACGCAGTCCGTCAAACTTTTCCAGGGATTAATATAGCAGCGAAGGCACGAAGCCTTTTATTCACTGTTCGCTGTGTAAGAGTGTGGATGGTTATTCGACCATATCTTTAATTTGAATATTAAATCCCAGTGAAAAATCATGCCTAATGAAACATAAATAATCTTCCCCAATTTCTACCGCAGTCTTTACGTGTTGGCATATTGATGTCCCTCTTATCTAAAAGATGTATCTTCAGATTTACTCACATCTTGCCGTAAACATCCTATGTTATATGTTGGATTTGGTCCAATGTGTTTTCTCTCTGCGAAACAAACCTAGATTTAAGAAAAATAACCGTGGTTTGACTTAAAGTATATGATGAATTTCTGTGTGCATATCAGTTTGCAACGCTGTACATCAAATTTTATACAGAAATTGTAAGTACAAAATTCAAAATATGAATATATCTTGAATTAGTAAATTATCCAAGCGACACTCTTGTTACATCAATTATGTTAATTGTCTTTTCGCTTGTATTGATATCTAATAACAGGGAAAGTACGACTACATGCCAACGATCGATAGGACTTTTAACAATAGGTTCAACCACATATCCAGCAAGAGCCAAAGTTCAGCTGCTACATACGTAGATCATATTCAGACTAGATATGTAGATCTTCTGATTCGTTAACTCCAGTATAGGGGATAACTATACAAAATTGATAACACCAACTTCAACATTGACTTCGGGCATTCTTCATCCGGATTTCAAGAACACAATAGTTTATACACATAATCATTCGCCATGGACGTGCTGTGTTACTGCAGGTTACCCATACCCACCTCTCCATGATGGCAGTACGTCAGCTGATTACAGGTGCTGACTGTGGGAACTGAAGTACAATGAAGACATGGAAGTCCTCTCCCTGGCGCTGAATGTAAAATAGGCGAACAAATAGTTCCATTAGGTGATATCACACCAGAAGCAGGGACTTTAAAGACCTATTCAGCAAATGCAAGCGGTCGACATGTTGCACTGACTCAAATACAGATATGATCAATCCGACGAGTTCAGAATGGCCCGAATACTTATCTGGTCAAGTTGTTTTTGTATAATATTTTTGTCCGCTCGGATGTATAGACGGAGGGTGTTACAGTAATCACATAACCCTCCCCCGATCCCAACCAAGCATTGCGGGGTTTCACTGACAGGCTGCAATGTATCTTATCACGTCTTAAAAGATTAATACGATTCAACGTATCCTTTCACCGAATCGACGACAACTGCATGATCAAAAACGTCTTATGACAAAACAACGAGCACCTTTACCTGTACCATTAGCGCATACATCAACATTACAAACATCCTCCGTACAACATTTATCGCAGAGTTTCAGGTCAAATCTTTTCGCTGGCCCATGGTTATTATTCGCCTCGCATCCCTGAAATGATAGCAATAAAAACTATTTCAAAATATAGTGATGTACGGTAACTACATGTTATCCTAGTGACCAGGCGTGGGTCCTGGAACGACCAAAATTCTTTCAACCCAATTGCCATCTGAGAAGTTCGCACCGAAGACGCATCCTACAATTGCGTTCCGGGGGCATGTTTCTCCTCAACCCCTCATGATCATGATCAACCTCCTCAAAAAATCATGATTTCGCACAACCATTTCATCCGATAGTATGTATATATATATATGTGCATAGATTAGAACAAGAACCTGTCTCTCGGTCAAAGTGCACGGTAGTATGGCGAAGACTCAACAAAGCCATAAGTTAGGCTACGAGACACTACACAAACTGAAGTTAATGCACCGTAGAACATTTAAAAGCAGTTTGAGAACCTACCAAAGGCACCGAGCTGAGGTCAGAAGGGAGTCGTGAAGGGAACAAGACTACCATTAGTCGGTGGGTAACTTTGGCCCTGCGTAACTATTTGACCGGGTTAGAAGATCTTATAAAGGAGATAATTGAACTGATTGAACACTATGCTGCTTTCTCAACATCATTGAACATTTTTAACTGTTTATTACTGATTGCTGATGGATATCTTGAAAACCAGTCTATTTTGAGACCGCTGAACGATTTTATGAAACAACTCTGATGCAAGTAGCGTATACAAAGCCATGGTCACGAAAATTGTGACCAGAAAGCGAGAAGTTCACTCAAAGCTGAAGAATTTACAATGAACAACCTGTGTCACCCGGCAGCCAAAGTTGAAGTGTTGATTCCCTTCTGTATCCACGTGTTGTTCCGCAAAGCAACTCTGAAATACAAATAAAGAAATATAGTCAAATGAGCCGATGCCAAACCAGCAAATGTGTATCGAAAGACTAAATATGTCTTGGGCTAGCTTATAGCAAATATTGCAACCCTTTTCTGATATCCTGACAACGTTGTACCAAGTGACATCCTGGGCATTTTCGTCATTTCTTTATCTAAGTCATCGTTTTGTCGTATAGTTTCGTGTGGACACATTGAACAACGTGTCCACTCACGGCAACCAGTACTGGTTTAATCATACGAATCGCGAATCGAATAATTGCTCAACGAACATACCAGATTAAAATAATGAGTTTTGTCAGAAGACGGACGGAAATAGTCAACTAAGCGATATGATAAGGGATTTGTCATGAATGTGGTATGTACCCCATTTTCCGGATAAGTTTAACTCTCGAAAATGAAGATCCCTAGCAAAGACAACGACCCACCTCCCAAGGCCAACATTCCTTGACATCAGTGCAGGCGTCAGGTGAGTGGAAGTTGGCACCATGGAGACAAATAGGGCCCCTTGCTGTGAGAAAACCGAATCATCAATTAGTTGTGCGTCACTCTTCTAAAAAAAATACATGATCTAATTTAAGCGTGATTATGGTTTGCTTGAAGTAAGAATTTAATTTGAATAAAACTTGTCAGACTAGAAAATGCCAAACAGTCCTTGCTCTGCTATCAGCGTCGTTTGTCTAGAATTCTCCCTACTTTACTTTTCTATTTTATCGCTAATTATATGACGTTATTTTTAGCCTATTTGGATATCTCTCTGTGACGAAGATAATGAGGGTGAACCTAAGATGGCGCCCACGTGGATGTACGTAATAGAAAATTGCGGTTTTACCATATTTCCATTTTATCATTAGTTTTAAAATTATTGCTCAGTTTCTGAACATAAAATTGAACAAATATGACGTTCAAAGCAGTACAAAACGTACAGTAAATGCAGACTATGGATACGACGTCATCAGAGCTTGGATGGGCAGTATTTCTACCTTTTACAAGAAAGCTTGATTAAACACTTTAGAGTGGTACGCCTTATCCCCTCGCGGATAGCCAGCTGTTGTTTTTCTCTCTGCCGAAGCTAGAAGCAAATGCATGCATAACGTAATCGTTTACGAAGTCAGGTACAAAGCTACCTGCATATCCTGTTATCCAGGCACAAAATGTATAATCCGTTACATGTACACAATGGTTTCACTCTAATTTTGAGAGTTTCAAAACTTAAATGAGCCCGAAAACCACTTTCAATACTGAACAAATTATTACTCTTCTGTGGTGTTAACGGAAGGGTTTACAGCCGAGGTATTCGTTTAAAACCTCCGTGTGGGTATACTAAATATATCGCGGGATGGTTTTTCGAGGTGGCCGTCTCACATTAGTACACAACAAATACCGACGCGAAGATTTTTAATCCAATTCCGTCCAGAAATTATGTTGAAATGAACAAATAAATCAACAAAGCTGTGTCTCGTGACACCATGGATACATTGATATATTTGATTGTGCGATCAGCATTAGTGTTGTCTTCAAAGTGTTGTCTTGAGAATTGTAGCTACTCACCGTCCAACAAGGGGAAACATCCACCTGTAACATACAGAAGAGAAGCCGTGTTTTAGAATTGTGTGTCGCTAAAAAAAAGTACGTTTTCCGGTTGATACTATTGGGCAATGTATTAATGGCATTCTGATTGTCTCCCTTTGTACAATTGCGTATCTTATGATATTGCGGAATATAACATGTGCAATCGTATGGCTGTGTGACCACAGATGTTTATACAATAATTCCTCGAAATGGATACATGACCCATACACGCTTAAACTAGTGCCACTATTCAGTCGACCGGACAAACATTTCCGTCATACCGACAGGTGAAAATGAACGGTAATAAGAGGATATACAGTCAATTATTCACCTACCGAGTAAAAACGGCAATATCCACATGGCTGGAAAGTTCGTCGATTTGGTTTGATTTACTTGACAATTGTCGATAACATCACATGCTTCTGGTCACATGGGTTGAGCTGTGTCGCTTTGGCTTTGCTGACCCTTTCTCTCGAGATTACCAATGCAGACTTTGAATAAAAGCAGACTCGCAGTTGAACAAAGGTTATTTCCTTAATAGGAGGTACCCAATTTAGCAAATAGCTGAACACATGAGCACAGTTTTCATTGAACAATTACGGTTATAGAACTGGTATATTTTAAAGTCGTTAACAAATGACAAATTTTGCGTTTACAATACATACTCTTCTCAGATCCAAAGAAGTAATGATAAACAAAGTATTTATAATATGAATGCATTTTCAAGCGCATTGATAATGTGAATTTAGGTATCTGTTGTCAAGACGATACGGACCACCAGATACATATGTACTCAACTCAAAGGGTTTCTAAAACGACTGTTGATGCATTTTATCTTACAGACCTGAAGAAGCGAATTTATCTCCGGAATCTCTTGTGCAATAAATAGAGGATCTCACACGGGTGGCTATTTACTATGAAAGTTATGACACGAGTTGAGTAAGTTTTATATGTTGCGAGCTTTATTCTTAACTAAATTACAAAAAGCAATAATTCAAAATATTTTATCATCAAATGTACCTCAAATTTCTTTTCTTTCATTCTTGATAAAAAACGGCCTTGCACGTTGCTGTATACGACGACATAGTTCCAAAACGCAACAGAGCTTGAGCACCTCCCTTTCAAGGTTGTTCAGTTTCCACAATATTGCACAATATCGTCGACCATTTCACAACAGAATGCAATAAGTGTAAATTGTTAGTTGGCTGTTCTTCGTACATTATTTATTCTTGATATCATGCCACGAGTTACACTCGTGTTCGTTGCATTTCATCATGCGCACGACATGTTGGCGAGTTCTCAGCGAGGTGACAACATGCTAGGCTGACAAGATCTATTTGAATACGTAATCAGTTTGAAGTCTCTTGCCATTCAGATCTATTGCAAGAAATAGGCAAACATCTGGAAAAATCCATGTAAATGTTGCAAAATAACGAACAAAGGTTTACTTTCGAGATCTGTCGAGATACGGTACACAAAATGGCGGGCTGGGTCGATTCGCCAAAGAATAATGACGGACTACGATGTGAGTATAATTTATACAATACTTGGAGCTCAAAACTGTCGAAATAATGGATTGCGGATCATTGCTGCTTGTATGGCTATTGACAATTATAGGATGCATATATCTGGATAAAATGATCGTCTTTCAAATACCTATGTTCTTGTTGCACTTGTAAACATAGCATTTCGCAGCAAAATTTTATCGACGGGAAAAATAGTTCAGTGACGTCACGACCAAGCGTAGTAATTTATTTTCTCAGGCTACATGTATTATCCAATCAAGGTGTTTGAAAGAGTTATTCATCTAGGTACATACGAAAATGATGTCATGACCATATCTCACTAATAACACCACAGTCATGTGATAAATCCTGTTATTCTCAAAAAGGTATTACGTTCCAGTTATTTCCTTATGCTTTATAGACTAACACGGTTACCCATATCTTGTACCATTTCAAATTTGTAAACTATGCACTGTCGGCAAAGCCCTTTCAAGGTTGTATCGCTAAGTGACCTTTTCAGGTGCGGTGAAATGTCAACATTTATCTGTTTGAGCATGACTTACAATCTACAGGAACGACAATGATTTCTTGGACTAAAAATACGATATGTCAGATAACAGAAAAAAATGCAAAATCATGCATACAACGAAAAAATCTTTGAACAATTTCAAAAGAAATAGTACACACGAGTTTCGGTAACGTGGGTTCCAATTCCGCTTAACCCAGGGCTATGGGCTGTGTAGGATTAACATCGTGTAATAACATGTTCATGATGTTCAGATGAACAGGCGCGAACACTACACTAGTATTTTAACCAGGTGTTTAGCATAGGACATGTTGGCGAATACCATTCAAAGGTATGGAAAAGAGATGGTTTATGTATGACAAATGTGGTCACACCCATTTGCTCCCCCCTCACACACACGCACATCTGTGCGTTATTCGCAAACATTTCCAACAATACTAAACATATGGCGAATATAACAGGTTGGGGTCAACCCATACCTTTCCTTACAAGCGCATTTTAACGAATATTCAAAAATTCTTCCGGAAGTAAAAATATCGGTATAATATCGCTCCAAATACTGAGATAGCTGCACTTCTATAATATGCCAAATATTTCCTGAAATTTCCATTTTAGCTAAAAATCGAGTATGGGTGAATTCTGGCAAAAAGTCTATTTTGTATTTCCATTTTCTCAGATGGAATGCTTGCAACTACTCACCAAACTAGGCGTTTAAGAATTTCACCAGCAGTAATTTCTTATGGAGAAGTTTTTCAAAAAATTGTGTTTTCTGCCGAACTGTGAGATTTTTAAATTAACGATATTTCTGAAAACGACACCGACATGAAGGTTTACTATCTACAACACATATAAGGGAAATGGAAAGAGGTGCCGACATACTGACAGAGCCACATGACTTCACAGAAAAGTTCGTGGTATGTGTTGTATCTCAGGTACGCTTTTATTGTGCCTGTTCATGTGGCAACTTGGATATGACCACACGGCCCCTAGCATCGGCATAAGCGGTATTAGATACAAAGCTAGAGAGCTATGATGGAAATGCTCTGACAACTCGTATCTGACGCATCTTTTCAAATTACCGATTAATTATTTATGGCAAGTTTTCAAAGGAAATACACAGGGAAGGTAGCAAAACCTGTGCGTTTGAGGTTTTCTTGAAATAACTTAATGCACATAATAATTAATTCAAAATCCATGAATGTAAACTCGACAAAGTTTTTTTCAGAGATTCGAATAGATATTAGTGTCAAATTTCAAATATCAATTTTTCATTACAGGTGCATTTGATGGTGATAATATCAGATATTGATATATCGAACTGTGACGGTTGACCCTAAACTTTATAGCGTTTTGGGGTAATGAAACAACACAGTTAGGCGGAAATACTATACTCAAGAAAACGACTTGAGATTCATCCGGAAAATAGAATCGAGATCAATGCTACGGATCTGAGGATAGAAACCCATGGTGACTTACCGACATCATTGAAAACTGGTGCTCGTTTCACGCCGCTTGCAGGAAACTGGATTGTGTTTATATATTTGTTCTTGTATACCTGCTTGAAATTTGATGCCTGTATTGTCTTATGAATTGGGTCTTTCAATTTTGGACTGTGGAAGTCTTTTTGGACGACCACAACACTTTTCATACTTGACAGACATGATATAAGACCGACCCAACAAAAGTAAATGCAACCATAATGCAGAAGTAGAGAAACAGAAAGTACTGTTCAGAACGATCAGGTAAACAAATTTCAGACATCCCTAGTTGTATTGTTCCTGTTCATTTGAATACATTGGAAACGCGTGGCGTTCACCTCACACACCTTTCTCAACATACACAGCCCTATGTTATCCGGATTTAAACAGGCCAGTTTAAAATAATACAATAACGATATTCCGAAATTACGGGTGACGGAAACAAACCTTCCTAGAAACTTGCTAATATTCTCCGTCTGAAAGCAAAACATGCCATGGTGATGTTTGTGTTTGTCTAAGGTCAGTAAAATCGATGAGCAGGTTACAGCACTTGCCTGAAAAGAATAGCAGGTTGGGATCTTGGATACTTATATATACAAACGCTGCTATATTTCGCTTGTGGGATTGAAATTATGCTATGGAGAAAAAAATTATTTTCTTCATTTGGATTATATACCTACAAAGTACTCATATCGATATCGTGAGGATGCTCGACCTGATTAATGATGAACATCCGGTCAGTTATACAGAAGGGGCTTGCATATCGCTCCAATTGATCAATACTTCGACTTGAAGAAACGCAGAGATACGACCTTCTGTACCGAACTGGTTCGAGTATTCCGTAATACACTTCAATATTATTAATCAATCCTTTACTTCTCGGAGACGTATACGCTTCTATAACAGCTACGCGTGCCGTGCTTCTGCTATCTAGTGGTAAAGGACAGGACACAATATGTATAATATTGAAATTAGGAGAAACCTTCAGTTCTGGCTAAATCTGCATCATCAGCATTATTTTTAACCCTATCTGGCCTGGGTTTTTTGGGACCTGTCCAGGCTTTGGGGGGGGGGGCGAAATTGTTCCCCCTAATAATTTTTCTCACCCCTTGAGCTAGGGGGGCTGAAATTTATCACACTATACCCTTGGGTGAAGCTCTACCAGAAAATGCAAAAAAAAATCCAAGATGGCCGCTTTGATGACGTCACAGTGACGTCATTTTCAAAAACGGCATTTTGGGGTCGATTTTTCTGTCAGATTTTCCGAAATTTTTATTTTTGCAATTTCTCCGCAAAAACTGCATGTTAAATTAGTAAACATTAATGTAATGTGAAATAAAATAGTTTTTGCCCACTTTTCATCGCGGAAAAGCAGAAATTTTGAAGAAATATGACAAAAACATCACTTTTCTGGGACCCCACGTGGCCGCCATCTTGGATTTACCCATGATCCTTTGCTCGGGGGGTTATGCAAATAGGCCCAAAATGACCCCAATACGATAAACTATAAAGTCACGGAGTGTCAGCTCTCCATTTTTGTCGTTCCGGAGATAGCGCAGAAAGTTTGATAGAGGGGAGAATTAAGGTTTATTGTCGCGTTCAGCAATATTTCAGCTATATAGCGAC
This sequence comes from Hanleya hanleyi, assembly GCA_036873755.1. Taxonomy (NCBI): domain Eukaryota; kingdom Metazoa; phylum Mollusca; class Polyplacophora; order Lepidopleurida; family Hanleyidae; genus Hanleya; species Hanleya hanleyi. Next base: position 134,462 of record JAVTVY010050845.1, read on the forward strand.
GATCAAACAAAATTCTAAGTACTCAAGTCACTAACTTAGGAATTCAACGCATTTAAACATACACACATTAAAACTTATGTAACAGCCCGATTTCTCTCAAAGAAACCCAAGATGCAATCCTCCCTCGCCCGACTAAAAAAATCCTCCAAAGTAGTCGCTCGATAAAAAGCATCTCTTACAATCTTAAAATCTATGCATTCGATAAGAATATGTTTCACCGTGAGATCATCATGGCATGGAACACACCATGGGACTGGCTCTTTTTTTAGTAAATGTTCGTGGGTTAATCGTGTTCTGTCTGTCTGTTATTTGTTCCAATATCCATATTCATTGACTGCGTATGGCAGAGTGAAGAAAGTAAAGAATCTATTAGTTCTATATCGATTATCATTTCCTTTAAGTCTACTTTGTGTATTCTATCACTGTTATAACTATGAATTAACTATGACTTTGAAGTGCCACGTTCATCCAGGGTATTTATCCCTCTTTTCTCTTCTTTTGAACATTTCAGTCAACTGGATCCAACAACCGGCAAGTGGAATTCTCCCAGAGTCCATGTTTCGCATAACTTGACTGGCTTTTATCATAACCTGAAAGCTGGGAGGAATTCTTTTAGAGATTTAATACAGCTTAACTTATTAATTGTTCTGCCAGACAGTGAATGTACAGACACCTTCTCAGTGACATTTTCATTCTTTATTTTAACCTGTTGTTTAAGTTTCATTCTTTACTGATGGATGCATGCAGCTTAATAATACCATATTAAACTTGTACCGTGTCATTATTGCAAAAAAAACATGTAGCCAATCTCTTCATGTATCCAATAGAAACCTACAGCAAATTTGTCTATAAAAAGAGCTAAAACCCATCACAATTTGTTACCGGTTTAGCAAAATATAGTCTAAACTCACGCATATACTACAGTGTTTGTGGATTTTTTTATTTTTTTTTGACTGGTTGGTATGTCCCATTTCACTATGCATGGAACAAAGAGTAAAACAACGACATAGCGAGTAAAGTTGTGCCTTTATTCGCTCATATACTGCGCCCTTTTGCTATGGCGAGTGGATTGTCCTGATTTCTGTTATGTTCGATTATGCGTTAAACTGATAAGTACATGTATACCTCTATCCTTGCACGGTTGGGTGGTAATTGTCCCTACAATGAGAAAAATAACATGTAGTTTAGATAAAAGGATACATTTTTTACCCTTTTAGCAAGTGAACACCGCCGTAGAAATAAATTAATATGCGGAAATATACAATTGTCTAGTTCAGCCATCGTCGAGCACCCGCGCACACAGTCGAGCGAAGGCGCAGGCCGTACATCGGGCATGTCCTCCGTAAGATCCTAGGTTAAACAACGCGAGAATTGAGCAACAATGTTGTTTATTCGATAAAGACCGAAAAATATTTAATACTTGGTGAGGTAATGGGAACAAATTCTAGGCTTGGTATGACGATTTTGTTTCATTTATTTCATTCCGTTTTCATATAATCAGCATTATTGCTCTTTTCCCGCATTCTTTATCCTGGGCCTTTATTGAGAACATGCCTTGATTACTGCCGCGTCTTCGTCCGACTGTGTGCGCTGATGCGTGACGATCGCTGACAATCGTTAAACCGGCAAATGGTTTATTCTCTTGTGAGGATGTTTGTTTGTGTAAGGTTCTATCTGATATATATAACAATGGTTACTACATTTACTATTTTTATACTAAGATCGACATATATCATTTCTTCGTCAGATTCAGTTATCATGCTATTTAATATGTCAACATGAACAACTAAAATAAAAGCTTGGCTGGGATACAAATCTCAACGATAACTGTTATGGTTCTTGTGATGGTTTTGAAATATGCAGTCAGTCTATTTATCTGCGGGGTCCTATGACTTCTTGTCAGTATCGTACTTTCATTCCGTACCCTGGTTCAATTATTTACAATGTATGCACAATAAGATGAGCTAACGGGTGTATATGATGAGCCGAAAACAACAAACGCGTCATAAATGAGCCAAAGTTTGCTACTTGAAACAATCAACAGAAAACCTCGAAAATATCTAACTGAATAGACTAACGCGAAAAAATAAATGTCGTACAGACACGCACACACCTCGGAGTTCTGAACACTATGTGCTGGGATCGCATTTCAACGTCTTAGTTCGCCAACAAACTCAGTGTTTAAGAAAACTGATAGGCAATATATCAATTTCAGAATCCATATCGTTAACCCTACCTGGCCGGGGGGCACTTTCTGCCACGCCCCATCAGTATGTTGATTCAACGAGATTCTATGCATTTACTGAAACCATATGTCTTAGCATCACCAAGAAACACTCCGCCTCCCTCCCTTCCCCTATTAACCCTTCCAGGCCTGGGGGAGGGGGGGCCAAAATCCCCCCCCTACCAAACTTTCTGCGATATCTCCGGAATGCCAAAAAAATGGAGAGCTGAAACTTACTGACGTTGTAGGTTATCATATTGGGGTCATTTTGAGCCTATTTACATAACCTCACGAGCAGCGGATCCTGAGTAAATTCAAAATTGGCGGCCATGTGGGGTACCAGAAAAAGTTATGTTTTCGTCATATTTCTTCAAAAAATTTGCTTTTCTGTACGGAAAAGTGGGTAAAACTTTTATTTTATATCAGATTATTTTTACTAATTGATCGTGCAGTTTTTGCGAAGAAAAAAAAATTCGAAGATTTTGACCGAAAAATCGTCCAAAAATGATCTTTTTGAAAATGACGTCACATTGACGTCATCATAACTGCCATCTTGGATTTTTTTAAACTTTTTTTGTAGAGCCTGACTCAAAGACATAGTGTTGTAAGTTTCAGCCCTCTAGCCTTAGCGATAGCGAAAATATATGGGGGGGAGGCACTTTCCGTCCCGACCTCCCAAGGATGCGGTACACACCAAATCCCCCAGGCCAGATAGCTTTAATGATGGTTGATATAGTTCATTGAATTTCTCAGAAATTTGGTAACAATATAAATTACAACACATATAAGGGAAGTGGGAAGAGGTGCCGACATACTGACAGAGTCACATGGCTTCACAGTATAGTCTCCTGGTTAACCTATTCTAAAGCACATACCAAGAATCTAACGATTCGTGATATGTGTTGTATCTCAGGTACGCTTCTATTGTACCTGTTCATGTGGCAACTTGGATGACATGACCACACGGCCCCTAGCACCAGCATAAGTGGTATTCGATACAAATCTAGAGAGCTATGATGGAAATGCTCTGACAACTCGTATATTTGTAATTGGGGAGCTGTGTCGCTGTGACAACTCGTACATTGGAGAGTGGTGAGCTGTATCGTCGTCAGATGAAAACGACGGCAAAAGGTCTGCACATGGGGCGGGCCTCGGGGACGAAACGTCCACCAGCAGAATCTCGGCATATGCGATACCAATGTATACCAATGGGTACTAATTGCGCACCGCATTTTTGCAGATCTATGCTTTTGATCTATACGATCATATGCACATTTGATCGTCGCGTAACGTGTACATCTGGTATTTTCCGATTCTGCATCTGTCTAGATGTTTTGGTCATATTCCGTTAATACAATCAAAAGAGTGGCTGTAGAAGAGACAAAGTCTTCTTATTGGCATGCTATTTTTCGACATTATATATTATGATTTCGTCATGAGTTTTGAAAATAATCGGTGGACCGACTAGTTTTCGGTAATACCATATACCATAGCCAGCCTGCATGGTCAATCTACCTTGCTTCGCAGATAAACTTATGTTTTGCATTACAGTCCTCGTCGTTCCACTTGTATCCGAATCCACCGTCTATTCTCATACAGTGTGCAATATTGCCACCAGTACTTCCGGAGTGTGTAGGTGCGCCGTGCATCCAGTTGAAGAATGTAGCGGGTTTGTTTGAAGCCTTCCACTTCCATTGACCATGGTACATTTCATCAATGTACAGGTCCGTCCACGGGTTAAAAGTTGTATCTAACGATACAGAAACATTGTAAAATGAGAATGCTGATCAACTGATTTGATAACGCTTGCAATCTCTATTGCATCGGACTATAGTGTATGGGTGTTCGACAGTTTAAGCCAACTCGCACCCTCAACGTTTTTGTTTATCCAATCGCTAGAATGTTGAAATTATTAACACGGAATATGTAGACTAGTTAAAAAGAAAATTCGAAAATGAAATGACTAATCACTTCATCATGCTGGAAGGTATTTTACGACAGCCTAGTGTTTTAATTGTAATAATATGGCATTATTAATTAAATAAGTATGAATAATAATGGAGTAGTACACAGAGGGCGTCCGATATTCGCAGAAAATATATGTATTTTGTGTAACTATCGAACACACATGCATAATTATTTAATTGGGAGAGGACAATTTCCCCACGAATACATTTCATCGAGTTATGTAATTTCCAGTTATTCTTAAGTTGCTATGCATAATTAATTATCACATACCTCCATTTACCAGTAGCGTACCAGCTATAATCGTGGATTCCGTTTCAGTCTCGATTGCAATCAGCTCCGAAGAAAATGCCTCGCATATCAACTGTAATGGTAACAACATTAAATACAAGGAATGAAGATGTACTGAGTAAGAAAATGACAACAAATCATAAACAAATGGTAATGAAAGGCATATAGTTTACTCTACATGCCAGTATGTACTACTTTGATATGCTTATCTCCATTTTCTTTATGGCGCAAGCTATATAACTGTGCAAACACCTAAATAGGGTTACATTAGGAACAATAATGTATCAAGGGATAACTTTTACTTTTAACCCTATCTGGCCTGGGCGATTTGGCGTGTATCGCAGCCTGGAGGGGGGGAGCGAAAAGTGCACCCCCCCCCCCTATATATTTTCTCTGCCACTAACGACTAGAGCGCTGAAACTTACCACACAGTATCTTGGGTTCAAGCTCTACCGGGAAATGTAAAACAATCCAAGATGGCCGCCATGGTGACGTCACAGTGACGTCATCTTCTCGGAAGCCATTTTTCGGCCTTTTTGGGGTCAATTTTCCGAAATTTTCACTTTTCCGATTTTTCTCTCGAAAAAAATCAAATAATATATAGAATAATTAGTTTTGCATAAATAAAATACTTGCAAGGCCTTTTAGGGAAGGAAAATGTGAAAAAATGGAGCGAAAAGATTGAAAAACACGACTTTCGCGGATACCACATGGCCGCCATTTTGAATTTACCCATGATCCTCTGCTCGGGGGTATATGAAAATAGGATCAAAATGACCCCAATAAGATAAGCTTTAAAGTCACCAAGTTTCAGCCTCCTCGGTTTTGTCGTTTCGGAGCAGCAGGGAAAAGTTCACTAGGGGGAGCACTTTCGCCTCCCCCCCCCCTCCCCAGGCCAGGTAGGGTTAAAGCATTTGATTTTAAAAATCCGGGATTTTTCTTGAAATTGGAATAAACCCATGCAATGGTACTGATTTTCAATCTTAATGGTCTTTGTTAGAGCTTTATAAACAGTCACAAGCGTATGTGAGATACATCATACTCTAGATAAGGACTTTACAACGAAAATCATATGGATTAAGAATACTGATCAGCGATGCGGATCTGAGATTTTTGGAATTTCTCTGTTGTAAGAAACTAGCCCAACTTTATGTACAATATTATTTGATTTTTGAATACAATGCTAATGTTATTAATGAAACCAAGTCTTTGGATTACGGACGCGAAAATTCTTTGATGGACGATGGCTGAATAATGAATGACAGAATAGACGCTTGTTATTGCTTTGTAATTAAACGTAATATTAACAACTTGTAAACTGACAAGAAGTCGTACAACATCATAGACAAATATACAGAATGCATATCTGTAAAGCAAGAACCAAGTGTGATCCATGTAACGACTTGTATCTCAGTCACGTTTTAATTTTAGCTGTTCATGTGGACATCTGCACTGACTTGACCACATGGCCCCAAGCATCAGCATGGGCGATATTAGATACAAATATTTTAGAGCAATGATTTAATAGCCCTATATCAAGTCATCTGTTGAAAAATGATGCATTATGTCACCACCGGATAAAAAAAACTTCCCTAACGAGGAAGTATTTATGAAATGCGAGTTTGTATTCAGAACATATACCTGTTGGGCCCGACAACGATCAATTCTCCGCCATGTTTACAAGTCACAAAACTACAATCACAATGATTTGTACAGATGGCAAGCCCCGGGGACGAACATCCAACAGAAGAATCTCGCCATATACAGGCAACAAGTAAACACAGCATTATAAGGGTGGCGGAAAACGATGCCGGAATATTGACAATACTGAAGTAATTCATGTGATTATTTGTATCCCAGCCACGCTTTTATAGTAGGTGTTCGTGTGCACATATTGAATGACAGGACCACACGGTCCCTAGCACCGGCTTAAGTGGTATTAGATACAAATATTTCAGAGCGATGATGTAATAGCCATATCAAGTCACCTGTTGGACAATGGTGAACTATGTGACCGCCACTATGTGTCTATGTGATAAAGTTGGTGACTATAGAAACTACAACTTCAGTCTCCTACACATGATGTCAAGCGCCGATAGCTATTGTGGTGTTTTTGCGTCAACATGACGTGCGTATAAGGATCTGCAGATACAATCCATTGCATTCCCAAACATTTACTACGCGGGTAATACATGTGAAACGCACATACCTTTGCTTCCAGCCGCGTGGTTGAATGGTTTACGAAGTTGTAACAACTGCTGCCCAGCTTCTTGAAGCCAGGTGGACAGACAGCCGACACTGCAATGAAAGTGATGCAAATTACAAAAGATGAAGGATATACCGATATTTTGCTTCGGTTTTGCCTTAAATAAATATAAGTTTACTGCCTAAAACAAAAACAAAAATCAACATTACAAAACAGGTTCACCATACCTTGCAGAACCACGCACGTCGTAATCGCTATACTGGCAAGCCAAAACATCTCGACTCTCGTTTTGGATGTCGTTCGGAAAAAAATATGGCAAATGTAGAGTGCGCAGGGTTGTCCTCTTCACACAGCGTAGCAGATTTGAATATTCTCACGTTCGTATTTTCAATGTGATGCTATCAAGATAAGCGAAACACATGTGGGTTAAACATCGAATCAGTCTTGAAGTTAATAATATATAAGCATATCCAGTCTACAGCCTTCCAATCGGTTTAGCAGGCAAAATTGAAGATAAAAAAATACTATCTTAATTTATGACGAGCAAGGCTTATAAAGACCAGCTCAATATTATATTTATATCATTACCTAAATTATAAAAGTATAACATCTGAAACTGTGAGTACGGCACTTGTAAGATACCCATAGTCTATTGTAACGGTCTCAAATTCCGCATGGCTATTCTTTTGGCAGAATCTAAATCGTATTCCAATTATTTTAAATCTACACTGTCGAGACTAGCGAACACATCACCTCATAACCGAAGCGTGGATGTTGTGTGGCATCAACGTCCCAATTGCATGGAGAGCTATGCTCGTGGTCCCTCGGTGGAAATACAAGCGTCTAGTCCGTCATTCAATATTCAACCGTCGTCCATTAGAGAATTTCCGCGTCCATAATCTAAAGACCTAATTCATATAATAGTATTAGCAGCAAGTTAGAAGAATAATTCATAGTACACAATTAACTAGGCTAGTTTCCTGCAAGAGAGAAGCGGTCAACAGCTTTCAATGATTCCAGCAAGACATATTGATGTTCCAAATTATCAAATCAGTATCGCTGATCGTTATTCTTAATGCATATGATTTTCTTTGTAAATTCGTTATCTAGAGTGTGATGTATCGCAGTCAGGCTTTGATTGTGGGTGTTCATATGAACACTATGAATGTCTTGAAATACAACCCCTGGTTAAGCGGAATTAGACACAAGTTACGAAACGTAACGCCATATATCTTGCAAACTACGCTAGTATTTTGCTATCACGTATCGCCAAATTTGAGAAACTTTAAGTGGAGGCGCTTTATGATATAGCCCTGCTTTATAAGTTTCTGCAATAATGTTCTGTGACGTTGATTAAAATCGTCACATTTAACACAGGATCTAGCAAATGCTACTAGACGAGATATGTATACGCCATATTCCAATCCCTCTGGTATGTTACTGCGTAAGGTCGAAATTGTAATTGCCGTAAAATCTACGAGAGAGAAGCACCGCTTCGTTTTTATAGAGACATAGGTCTAAATAAGTTGTACCGTTAGGGTCATCTGTAGTTTCCTTCAAAGCTAGAGAAAGTGCATATTTACCCTTCACTGCGTCATTTATGTAGCGATTACCCACGGCAAGAAGATCGTCTTTATAGAGTTGGGTAAATGGGAAGAAACCGGCTTTGAACTAATCTGTTTTTTGAAAGAGCTTGCATACAGTCGTATTCATAAGAGAACATATATAGGGCAGCCAAAATAGGTGAACAGTTAGTAAGAATTCGAATACCTATATGTTTTGATATATTGTATCGCCAAATTTCACACAGATAGTATTAATGGGAAATACATGTACCTCTATAAACAAAGAAACACCCATGAATGATATCCCTTCTATATAGCAGAACCAAAGAATGCTTTATTGCTTCTGACATTAATATATCAGCAATCAGTTTTCTTGAACATCGATACTCTTAATGAACTAAGACGGTCAACAAGGCCCTGATCCCATGTCGATATATATATATATATATCCATAATCCAAATTACAAGCATCTAGTCCGTCATTCATAATTCAACCGTCGTCCATTAAAGAATATCCGCGTCTATAATCCAAAGAGGTTTATGAAGACCTATTCATATTCCATATAATATCATTAACACCAAATAAAAATAATAATGATAGTATACATAAACAAAGGCTAGTTTCCTGCAAGGGAGAAGCAGTCAACAGTTTTCAATGATGCTGGCAAGACATCATGATGTTAAAAAAAATATCAAATCCGTATCGCTGATCAGGAGAGAGAGAGAGAATTAGGGTTTAACGTCGCATTCAGCAATATTTCAGCTATATAGCGATCAGTGTTCCTACATGGGTTCATACGGCACCTAGCCCCGGGTTAGACACAAGTTACGGAACATAACCTCATAAATCAGCATGCGAAAGTTGAGAACTTTGGGTGGAGGCACTTGGTGGTATGGCCCTGTTTTATGAGTTTTTGCAATAATGTTCTGTGACGTTGATTAAATTTGTCACACTATATAAACACAGGATCTAGCAAATAATTACAACACATATATAAAGGGCAGTGGGAAGAGGTGCCGACATACTGACAGAGTCACATGGCTTCACAGTATAGTCTTCTGGTTAACCTATTCTAAAGCACATACCAATAATCTAACGATTCGTGATATATGTTGTATCTCAGGTACGCTTTTATTGTATGGGCTAACATATTTATGGGCTTGTATGGGCTTATTTATTGTATTAACACCATGGGCTACGGGATAGCCAGATGCGTTTTACTATGATTAATTATACTCGTATTGACACAAGTCATGCTGAGTTGTTTGAATGGACGACGTCATATATAGAAGTTAAGCGACATACTCCGGAACATCGGTGTCATAGATAGCAACTTTTTCATTATTGTTTTCATGCAGATTCTAACATGATTGTCAAAGAAATAATCTTTAATCATATAAGGGCCTAGTATCTGAATTGGAACTATGCTCGCATAAACGGGATATCCATAAAACCGGTGTTCCAGGGTATTATATGCTAACCTTACCTGGCCTCCAACACATTGAGAGCTGAGACTCTGTGACCTTGCAGTTTGTTTTAATTGGATCATTTTGGTACTATTTGCATGACTCGCGAGAGGATGATGGGTAAAATCGATATAGCGACCATGTGGGGTACCAGATGTTTTCTTCAGGTTTCTTCAAAATTGTTGGTTCACTTACTCACCACCTCACTTGATTTGCACTAAACTATCGTATATATTAATGAATGAATGAGATATAAGAACAAGTTGAGGAAGTTTGTTAATGTATTGATTACTTCATATAATCAACAGATCAAGTTATACTTTGCCTCGTGTTTCTATTCTTTGCTCACTGTATTTATCACATTTCACATTACCATTTGTGTAAAAGACGTTCAGAATGTTCTCAAATGGCTCGGCTCTGTTCATGTGATAATTTACTACAAGCGTCCTTTTTAAAAGGCACCTGGTATCAGTCCTGAAAATAAACCTGTGACGAGGAGAATCTGAATGCGGATTTGACCTCATACAGCTAGAATGAACCGCCCTTTCGTTAATAATAGCCCACAAATAGTCCATAATAGTTACACTTTAACTTGACACCTTCAGTATCTATGGGAATTTCTATTTCGCTGAACTTACAATTCACGTTGTTTGTATATTTAGTTGTAAATGAACCGTTTGTCACTTTGGTAGATGGGTACACCCCGCTGTCGCTGTCAGTAGTAGTTTTTGTATTCAGTTATTGTCGAATATATCGTTCTCCTGCGAGCGTCAACAATACCAATATTGATATTCTTTAAGTAGTCCTCTTTCTGTACTAACATATACGTACTTGAAAAGCTTCATTTCAGCGGAGATATAATTCACCGCCTAGCGCATTATATCCATATAAATATATATGTATATGCTCTTTAAAACACCCTAGTGCAGCAGAAATGCGCATTCAGGAACACGGATGCACTTGTAATTGAATTGAGGTTTTCATAGTCGGTTTCTGAACACTTGTGCATAAGCAGGCTAAACCTATATAAAATAATACTGAACGTAGCTGGATGTTTAGTGCGACGTAGTCAGATGTCGTCATTTATCTCGTGTTTATTCATTGAATTAGAGGAATATATATCAACTCTACAGGCGTGGGAAAGAGAAAGACCAAGATTGGAAATTTACATAAAACTAGATTAACCCCAGAGAGTGAAGGTATTTTGCTCCAACATTTGACATTCGAAACGTCTTCTCGTATTCTCTGTGTCCGGAGACATTTTTAAGAGGTATGTATTTCATTTAGCATGTAGGAGGATATCAATCTCAGTAAACCCAGATATAATATCACGGAATATTAGACTCCGCATCAGCGCTATGTAAATCCCGTGCTCCATCTCTTAGCCCATCAGGGAGAAACAGTTCTAAAATGACACCCCTTGTCATTGCAAACATGGGAACGCGGACCAATATAGATAACGGTATAGTGAAACAGTTCCCAAATAATGTATTATATCTGGGCATGGTTCGTGGTAAACGCTGTTGTTCTCCAGAAAGTTCAAAGGATTGCTCCTGCCGAATAGTCTGATAATTGTCGGGCTGCTGAGAATATGAAAAAAACGTTTTGCGGAAAGATTGTAAATATCCGGGAACGAAACGCCATTCGAACATACCTCCCGTCCGTCTGAATGGTATATCATTGTACCGAAAGTGGTGTTGAATTCCCGTTAAACACCGGCGAACACCTGCACTGCTGTGACGTTGTCGGCTGGCGGGGATAACTATAGTGAGCATGTGTCTAATGTATACTTTCTCGCAGTTTGCAACTATGTTCGTATTGACCAGCTGGGAAGTGACGCCTCATTCAAAAATTGTTTTGACCACTGTTGAAGGCATACACTAACATATTTCAGCTAATTTAATATAATTTTGTAATAAATATTCGATTGTCCATGTCCGAATCGAAATAAAGACCTCTGAAATCGGTTTCAAATTTCCGAGACAAACACCAGTTCGCACTTGTCCTTCTGCAGTTTAGATCCTCGGCCAGCGACCTCGGATCTAAACTGCTGGACTCGTGCCAACTGGTGTCTATCTGGGAAATTTGAAATCTCTTTCTCGGTCTTTATTTCTTAAATCATCGTCATATTGAAAGGTGGAATTTTCGTAGTTGGCGTAAAACGTGATCTCGGAATCCAGCAAATACGTTTTGCTTTTATTATGTAACCACCAGATGGTATTTTCCCCGATATACCATATGTGATTACCTGGACTGAGTAGATTTGTTTTATACGGGTGGTGGGGCTGCATTTTCTCAGATCTAAATTTGATGGCACATATTCTAGTCCATGGAGTTTCGGTTCCACGAGAAAATTCTCTAGAGTGCGTGGTAGCCATCACCTCACAACGTAGAGGATGAGTACGCGGCATATTTTATTCATGTGTATCTTTCCGTACATAACGTATGAGAAATGACGATCTTTGATGGAACATATTACTCGAGGATGTACCTACGTTATTATGAGTATAGGACAAAGCAAACAAGCTAATTACAAGCGTCTGGTCCGTCATTCATAATTCAGCCGTCGTCCATTAAAGAATATACGCGTCCACAATCCAAATACCTATTCCATATAACAGTATTAGCACCAAATTCAAAAAGATAATCATAGTATACACAAACATAGGCTAGATTCCTGCAAGAGAGAAGCGGTTAACAGTTTTCAATGATGCCGACAAATCGAAAAATATCAAATCCGTATCGCTGATCAGTATTCTTAATCCATAATATTCGTTGTAAAGTCGTCATCTAGAGAATGATGTATCTCAATCACGCTTTGATTGTGACTGTTCCTATGAGCACAGGGTTCATACGGCCCATAGCCCCGGGTTAAGCGGAATTAGACACAAGTTACGAAACGTAACGTTATAGATCTATCACGCTACGCTCGTATTTTGCTATCAGCATGGGATACGTATCTCCAAATTTGAGAGACTTTGAGTGGAGGCGCCTGGCGGTATAACGCTGTTTTATAAGTTTCTGCAACAATGTTTTGTGACGTGGATTAAAATCGTCACATTTAACACAGGATCTAGCAAATGCTACTAGGCGAGATATGCATACGCCATATGCAGGTTCCATTGGGATATTAGTCTCTAGAAAGGGATAGTTTACGATTTCGAAATTGTAATCATCTCTTCTGTCATAAGGTCGACGAGAGAGAAGGCCCGTTTCATTTTTATAGAGATATAGGTCTAAATATGTGCCTGTAGGGCTATCTGTAGTTTCCTTCAAATCCAGTGAAGGTGGATATATATCCTTCACTGCGTCATTTATATAGCGATTATCCACAGTGAGGAGAAACGGGATTTGAATGGATCGATTTTTGAAAGAGCCTGCATATAATCATATTCATAAGAGAACAGACATAGGTCAGCCAACAGGGGTGCACAATTTACCCATTGGAATACCTATATGCTGTTGATATATTGTGTTGCCAAATTTCACATAGAAATTTTTAATGAGAAATTCAAGCAACTTCATAAACAAAGAAACATCCCATGAATGATATATCTTGTATGTAGTAGAGATAGAGAATGCTTTATGGCTTCCGACATTAATATATCTACGATCAGTTTTCTTGAACAAAAATACTATTAATGAACTTAGACGGTCAGTAAGATCCTGATGAGGGATCGTAGTATACAGAGTCGAGAAATGCCAGGTGGATACATGTCTGTACGGTATGTGACCTTTAGCATCACGTTCTGCCGTAAGACATTTTGAGTTTTTCAATATTCACACACAGTCAGCGCCAAAGTTTTTGGAAATAGTGGCGCAATACCTTTCCCAAAATGCTTTCACCTCCTGAAGAGCCCTCGTCAACAGGGTTGAAGGAAGCTTGGTGGTGCAGCTTCGAGAACCAGCTATGAATCTAGCTTCGTATGCTGATTTATGCATTTTGGGAGTCTAGTATACTTTTGGTATGTCGTTATGATTGGTTGGAAGACAGATACCTCTTTCTCTGAGAAACGTTTTGTGATTGTTAAATAAATCTTCCAGAGTAAATGCGGTTTGGGAGTAAGTAGACGTATTTGATGATGATATGTTTACACTCAATTCTTTAACCAACATCTGGTAATAATAATATTTACATATGAATATTATATTATTCGGAGCTTTGTCTGCTGAGACTATGACGAATTTACTCTGGGGATTTGCTAGAACTTATTGCGAATTGATTTTTCTCAGTAATTGTTTTGCTTGGGAAGGGTAATTCTGTCAATATGGCGGATTGTTTCAACGACCTTGCTCTTGGTGAGGTCCAGCCAATCAGCGAGTTGGGGAGATTGGGGCACAGTGGGACAAGCCATCTAGCTTCTATGTTAAGTACAGGAATCACATTACATTATTATCAGCAGAAAGCTCCCATCCCCATACAAAACCTATATTGTTTATAAGTAAAATCTATCAGTGGTAAATAATTAGGGACAAAAAAAGCTGTTTTTCAACAGTCCATGGAAAGTTTAAGGACCAAGGATGATAGTTTGCTATACCTAGTTTTCTACAGCACTTCCTTTCTGTTTTGGTACTCTGAATAGGGCATGGACAAGGGTTCAATTTAATTGCATCGATTTATTATCAGAGATGTATCTATTTGTGTTTTTCACAAAACGGCAAAAAGCATGCACACGGGGCGGACTGGGACACTTTTGCTGGGGCACACTGGGACAATAGTATCAAATGTCGAGATTTACTGTTATTCTAAAATGTTATGAAAGTGCATTGTTGTGTTTCCTAGATAGTAGTTATTAGTAATCTTATCGGATTTGATGAGTTTTACTAACAATTTCAAAGTGAAATGCTTCCGTTGGAATGGAAATCACGCAAACTGTTTTTTTCTTCAAATTTGGCCTCTGAGAAAATATTTTATGTAATGCGGGGGTCTAAAATAGAAAGTGAATTGGCCATCGCTGTTGAATCTTAAACTCATATGAAACATAACAGTATATATTTGATTTAAAATAGATTTTGATTATTGTCGTACTTCACCCCAGTGGGTGTCCCAGTGATCCCCAAACTTGGGGCAAACCGGGACATTTTTTTTTACTTTTTAAAATGTAATTATAGAGAAAAGAATAGCAGATATTTCAGAATTGTTTGTTTGATTATGTCATACTATACAATAGTTATAATTAGAGCATAGAAATCTACCCTACAAGACAATAATAGCGGAGATTGTTGCAAAAAAGTGAAAAATGTCCCAGTGTACCCCAATCTCCCCTACTGTAGGTTCAACTTTTTCTCGCTTAAACCAACCAATAACGTACTGTTCCAAAGCAGACAGGACTATCTGCTGGTTGGCCTTCAGATTTATTCTTCTCGTCTCTCTATGTTTAGGTCCCTCGATCAGGAGTAATCTTAGGTCTTTATCACTCACCACATCAAGGTTACCAGAAAAATATGTGTGCACAGTGTATAGATAAAGTTCGACGATTCACAATCACAACTATAGCCCCCCGACGTGTATAAGTTTCAGTCAAACTCCTTGACAGCATTAGAGTAATTGAATATTTTGGTATAGATTTGGGTATAGATTTAGTATACTTATATGAAATGCAAGGAGGTTCTGTGAACTTAAACTAGTTTCGTACAGCGTTGCGTACCTCTGGATCATTGATGATTCGAGGTAAATTAATAATGGCCAGTTCTCTATCTAAGTAGTTGACTTTCAAGAAAAGCCGATCTTGGGATGTTTCGATTATGTTCACTGGACGATACAACCGAAAATACGCTATATCTTGACAAACTTTAGTGATTTTGGGTGGTATTATATTTCCTGAAGACGCAGATTTTTGTATATCTCTGGCTATATGATTTAAATCTCTCAGAGGTAAGGCATACAAAACTGTTCGTAAGCTATGTCTACTCTTGGGTGTGTTAGTTAAACCCACTAATTAATTTAAAGTGATATGATCGTGAATCATCGCACTATTACACTTTCTCCAACCATGGATGTGATGTCTCCGTTGAAGGAGTTTAAATAGCTGGGCAATATTGAATATACTTGAACGGCGGTTTGTAACATTGCCGAACCCACGGACATTATCATCTAAACCATAAGGAAGCACTGACCCAAGTTCTAGCATCCAGAATAGTTCCCGCTCTCGGATTTTTCTCTCAAGCCCAAAGAGGTAATCCTTGGTAGATGGTTAGACGACGTCTATGATCTGAATACTAAAGTTATCCCAGCCATGGTCGGGTCCAGAAAAATGCTTACCTATAAGCAATTGGTTTTTCGTAACGGATTTTCTGTGACCATTCACCCTAAGATGGAGTCTTTGGGTGGTCTTGCCTACATACTCTTGACCAAACTTCTTACATGAAACTAAATAAATACAGTTTGTAGTAGAACAACTAAGATCACCATACGAGTTTACATAATATGTGTTACCAGTTAACGCGGAACTAAATGAAGCTGTACTAAAGTACTAAAGAGTGGACACGTGAGACATCCACGGTGTCCACACTAAGAAATCATGAAATTATTACGTGTAGAATTCGATGCTAAACAATCATCAATTGCAATGTTATAAGGATTGATGCCGTGACCTTGCTTAGCAATCAGAAATATATCTGTCAATTGGATTGAAAAAGGTCTTCGTGCATTTCGGACTATTAGAGACTCGGCCGAAGAGCCTGCACTAAAGTTCCTCGGATGTGTCTTGCCATTATTTATTTCTATTGTATCCATCATGAGTTTAGGATGAGCAGGGACCCGATCTCGGGGACAGCTTGTCCACCAGCAGAATCCAGGCATACACGGGTTTAAATTACAAGCGTCTGGTCCGTGATTCATAATTCAGCCGTCGTCCATTAAGAATATCTGCGCCACAACACAAGAAGTAGTTCACAAATTAATAGTCCCGTTATTTAGAGTGATCGTTTTTTGGCCTGGTTTTGTAGTTGAAGTTTAAAGATATCTCTATTTATCTGAGAGCCGTTTTTGTCTCCCAAGTGTCTGATGACATTGTCTAATTACGTCACGTGACCAACTGCAATCCGTCGAAAGAAACGAGCAGTGCCTGGTCATGCATTTGGACTGATATTGAATCTACATTCGTTTGCTTGGTTCGGTAGCATTCAATCTGTAACCTTTTCTACTCGTCTTCTGTGTTCATTATGAAGAAAGGACATCTTTGAAAGTAACATATGCTGCACAAATGGAGCTATATGATTGCTTCCCTGTAAATGTCGGTATGTGTTAGCACCAGATCTGACATCCAGTGGTCAGCCGTCGCTCAAAATTAATTGACCCGTCTATAACCGGAAGACATTATTTTATAAAACAATATTAGCGTCAAATTAATTAAAATTAAATGAACATTAGCTAAATTCCTGCAATTGAGGGCAGTCAACGGTTTTCCAATTATGCCGCTACAGGGCATCAATATGCTCATATGAGTATCACTTATTAGTTAATACAAATATAAATTAAGGTCCAGATATTTGTCTCATTCTCCAATTGTCAAATCCGTAAAATGCCTCTCAGAAAGTGGCTCATTGTCTGTAAAGGCATGCCTAGCCATATAATCGTCTGTAACAGAAACGGAACAGAGTGCCCAAAATATTACAGCTATGTAGGGCTATGTAGCGCTACGTTTCGTAACTTGTGTCTAATTCCGCTTAAACCGGGGTTAGGGGCCGTATAAACCCATGTACTCCAAGATCCTCATGG
This sequence comes from Hanleya hanleyi, assembly GCA_036873755.1. Taxonomy (NCBI): domain Eukaryota; kingdom Metazoa; phylum Mollusca; class Polyplacophora; order Lepidopleurida; family Hanleyidae; genus Hanleya; species Hanleya hanleyi. The sequence continues at coordinate 151,900 of JAVTVY010050845.1, forward strand.
TACTCATATGAACAGTCACAATCGAAGCGTGACTGAGATACATCATTTGGATGACGACTTTACAACGAATATTATGGATTGGGGGTGCTGATCAGCGGTGCGGGTTTGGTGTTTTTGAAGCGTCGTGATGTCTTGCCGGTATCATTGAAACTGTTGACCGCTTCTCTCTTGCAGGAAACAAGCCTATGTTTATGTATACTATGATTGTCTTTTTGAATTTGGTGCTAATACTGTTATATGGAATATGGAATAGGTCTTTGGATTATGGACGCGGATATTCTCTAATGGACGACGGCTGAATTATGAATGACGGACTAGACGCTTGTAATGGTAACGTACTATATTTAAAAAATCATTTAATGGGTTACAGCAACTTGCACTACTCTCGTACAAATGAACAACTCCAATAATTAGCCTCTAATAATCGACGATGCAATAGGTTTTGAAAATTATTCAGAATATATTGCCGGGAGTTACGGCTGTGTCAATGGGGGAATGTTGGGCCCGTGTATAGTGAACAAATAAATTTGCTGACAACGGCAACGTTGTGCTTATCTTGGCTGTGCAGGCCGTACATCTTAATGGATACGACTCTAGCTTGGGTCACATAAAAAGGTCACGAAGAAGACTTTCCATGGGGAATCACTGTAGGTTTCTCGGCTGATTCGCAGCTTTACAAAACATATTTTGAAATGAATAGCTTTTGTAAACCGAATGCTGTACTTCATACGCGATATACACCGTGTCTCGAAACTCCCACAGTAAACAAACTGAAAGTATATAAGAAGGGCGTAGTGTGTAATAAACGTATATAGATGAGTGATTGGAGTGGACCGGAGGGATTGGGCGTTGCTGGACTGGAGTGTGCAGGACGGGAGATTTATTCAGATCTGAAAGGTTCAACTTTTAATTCAGAACATCTAAATCTTTGTATATCATATAAATGGGCCGAACGATAAGTGCGATTTGTAAAGAATTTGACCGTTCTAATCTGCCCCTCTCATTCATGGCCGTGCCTACTTTGACAATCCGACATGTTATTAATTTCCACTTAAAATAGTCATATTTTCACAGCTATACATTTGATGGTGGATGTCACTAACCCGCCAAAACTGAGACGTTCACTTGTCGTGCTGAAAATAAAGATGTTTTGCAAAGAAGACCCATAGGGCATGCGAAATTACAGCTTTTACTACTTCTTTTATATGATTTGCATAGTACAGAACAATCCATAGTCAGCGGCAATTCAGTAGAAAACATGGTTACGCCTACCGAGCGGAAGCTGGTAACTTGTTGGGAATCATTCCTAGAACATTCTAGCATAGGAACGAAATGGTTGCCGCCTTGGCAAATTTACTTTGTAATGCTCGGGGTCATTATTTCCTAGCCCCATAAGATATCATATTAACCGAATATCTGCTTCATCAATTTTTCATTTGATCTTACAAGTCTGAAACGAACAAGTGTGAGGACTTCAAAATTTTAAGCCTCATTTCCGATAGTTTTAGACTCTCTCTGGGTTCAAATATGCATGCTAGCTTTTCACCACATTGTTTTCCTACTATCATATATTTTGTAACAAATTTAGTTTTTTTCAGAATTTAAATGTTCCACATCACAGCCAATCATCTGAAGCTCATTTTAACCCTTTCGATACATTCTTTCACACGAAGCATCGCAAACAAATTTAAAATTGCTGTTTCCTAAAACCAAGAGATTTGACCGTTTTTCATTTCATTTGGTGGTTTGTCTACCTCTATTGTTCCAAAGTTCTCATTTGTTAAACCGGAACATTTACCGCATTGAATGCTGAGATGAATGCTATGCAAATTTGCGAATTCTGTCATTTGCAAATTCTTTCCTTCACAATTGTTGTTTATTTCGAGGGATTGTATTCTCTCCAATATTTCGAATTAGTCATTGCCAAACAATTTTGTGAGATAATTATCATTGTCAGGTTAGTTAGAGCCTATTGGTATAATAATGTGCGCGAAGCATCGGGAATAATAAGATATAAACAGCCATTTAATCTTTCTAATCTAGATTAGACCATGTGGGCACCAGGAATGTGGCATTTCGTCATATTTCTTCAAAATTCTTACTTTTCTGCAAGTGGGTAAAACTATTTTATTTCATATCATATAATTATTTACTAATTTATCAGACAGTTTTTGTGAACCGACCGAAAGGTCGTTCAAAACGTTTTTGTTTAAATATGACGTCACTGTGACGTAATTATGACGGCCATCTTGGACTTTTTTTTTGAGATAGTAAAAATATATATGGGGAACTTTCCGTCCCCCACCCTCCCCCCACCCCTCCAGGCTGCAGTAACTTTAATGTCCAAGGTCAGGCAGGGCTAAGGTCCAAGAATATGTCTTAATTCTAAAACCCCAAAGCACAGCCTTTCAGTGCATGCTTATTCGTCCATAGACTCAAAGCTTAGCGTAGTAGAGGTCCTTAAATATTACAGTTAAGGGTCATTAAACTTAATACTTCGATTACCATCACTTGCTCGCCAGAGGTGGGGCACAAACGCGCGGATTTTTATAGCTATGTTTAGTTGGGCACATAGTATTTTATACGAAATATGTGTTGAAACAAGCTGATGGGTTAACTGTGAATTCTATTTTCTGAATAAATAGATATACTATAGTTCTTTAATTAATTTTTGGAGCATGAACAACCTTAGCAGCATAACTATGCTCTCTAATCTCTGTACATGTCACTTGACAGATATATGTAGGTTTATTGTTTTGGTGGGAAATTTAGACCGTACGACATCAAGCATTACAGGTTAGTTTCTCTGTGTATTCATACATTTACTAGGTTCACCTCATGCTGAGGCGTTTACTCCATCGAACGTCCACGATGTTCATCCATTAACATCAGCTGAGTAGTTTGAGCTGACTTGTCATCACAGCTCCCGAGAAAGCGTATCTAATGCCGCTTAAGCCGGTGCTGGGGGCCGTGTGGATACTTCATAGTCGCCACATGAACAATAAAAGCGCGGCTGAGATACTAAGGCAACGACTGAGAATCCACCGTATTCTCGTGGCTGAATGTTAGGCGCCGAGAGATGCTTTCCTGTAGTCATATGGTTGCTTTTTAGTATCCAGATGTCAATTTTTCCCACTTCTTGCATATCGCTCCAATGTGAAATATGACTTTCCATGCTTGTCCACATACGTTGCTAAATGTTGGGAGAATGTGGGGTCCGTAAAGTGAACAAATACATCTGCTGACATGGGCAACGCTATGATTTGGGGTTTTTTTTGCTATGCCGTACAGCTTGGAAGATATGTCATATACGACTATTTGGGTCACCCGAAAACGGTCACGAATAAGACTACATTAACTAAGAGAAAATTTCCATGGGGAATTACCGCCGGGTTCCCACAAGGCATAGATATATGTTAGTGCAATGCAGGTTAAAAGTTCACCGTTTATATCCCGTTTATATGCTGCTTTAGAGGAATATATAGCGGCTATACAGGTGAGTTCAATTCGGGAAATATATATACGAAACTAACCCCAGAGATTGAAGACATTTTTCTCTAACTAGTGGCATTCGCATCGTCCTTCATTATTTTCCGCGTTATGAGATATATATTTTAATAGCTATGTATTTCATTTTCATCTCACACAGTATTTTAAGTGTTGGCCAGCTTTATATGTGAGTGGATTTGTCCTATACAAGCGAGGGATGGGAGGCGAGAGAGAGTTTGTTTTCCACGTCTAAGTCTGATGGCTTTGTCTAATTACATGGCGTCACCAGGGCTGAGCAACTGCAATGATGATGTTCATTTTGCTCTCCGTCTGTTTTGCTAATTTGTTTTCAGGGACATTCTAAAAGCACCTGTGTTGAACTTGGATCTTCGTATTGTAGACAAAATATCTTATTGAATATACCTTATACGTGTCCACCCTCCCATCCACTGTGGGTTCTGCGTTGGTTTATTCATCAAGCGATTTAAATTTCCGCCTTATGAAGTCGTGGGTTCTCCATAACTGCGGTAGTTATCATAATTTACGGCGAAGTTGAAGTATGAGAAGGCCTGCGATACAACAACATTACTAACATAGGTTAATATCGAGAATATGTAACAATGAGGTCAATATGCAGAAATATAGTTCTTGCTTATGCATTTGGATTGCTGATGAATCGGCATTCATGTGTTTGTTCAAGTAGTATTCCAGCCGCAACCATTTGTTTTCATCTTCTGTGTTCGTTTTGAAGAAGGACGACTTTGAAATTGCAGTGAGTGAGTGAGTGAGTGAATAAGATTTAACGTTGCTTTCAACTATATTTTAGTAATATCACGACATTTGGTCCTATTCTTTTTCAAACCCGTGAACCCGACGGGTAGGGTCCTATTCTTTATTGCATCCGAGAAGCCCACGGGCGGGGTTCTATTCCTTTTCTCATCCGTAGTTGCCTCAGTTAGCCGCCTGTAACGGCAAGCTGTCTGAGGAGCTGAGGCCTATTCTTACCATGACCCGAGGTGTGCACAACGACATGCCAGATCCAGGCCCCACGGGCTTGCAAAGATATCTGCTGCGCTTATGCAGCTAACTGTTTCTTCCCTTGTCAATGTCTGTATGCATTTATTTGCGTCACGATACGGCATTCAGTGATCAGCGGTCGTCCATAATAAATTGTGGTGTCTGCAATCGAACTACATTATTTCATAAATAATATAAAAAACCAGGTTAATGGCAGCTTTATGAAACAAATAGCTGTTGTAAACTGAGTGCTGTAGTTCAATCATCGTATGCGATATACACAATTTAATGAAACTCACACTGCACTGCTATAAAAAAGGATATAGCGTACAAATAAAGTATATCAAATAGATTATATCACTTTGTTCAAAGTATCGATAGGTTGTCCCAGACTGAACGTCATTGCTTCTCGTGAAATATTCCAGTATGTATGATAACTGATTGCGTATTTTGGGAGTAGGATTTTAGCAGACACAACCCTTCACAACTCCTTGCACAGAACCTCGCATATATGTCGCCAAGGTGAAAAATGTCTACAAAAGCGAGTGTTTTTTTTGGACGAAGAGCATAAAACCGTCGTATCTTTTTTTTCCAGTGTCACGATCTGTCTGAGAATATAATACAGTACATTTGAAATAGCAAACAAACACAATCATGTGAATGAATACATAAAATAGAGGGTACACACACATCCCTCTAACATGACGTTAATAGTGTGAATCTCCGCAGCCTTTGCGATCAGTGTTGAATTTCTGTACGGAAAAGTCACACAGTGACCTCGTTGAACCCCAACTGTCCCTTTGACAAGTGAGTGAGTGAATAGGGTTTAACGTCGCTTTCAACATTTATTCACCTATATCACGACGGGAATAACAGGGAGGGGAGAGGCGGTGGTACCAACAGCGCAGATCTAATGCCGTCATTTATAGAGCATTCCCACTGAAATATCATGCCTTAGGCAGACATGACACCCAACTCAGTCACATTATACCGACACCGAGACAACCAGTCCTTGTTCTATCTGCTCAATGCTGAGTGTAAGCGAGGAAGCAATAGGTTTCATTTGTCAAGTCATTGGTGTGACCCGGCCTGGGATTGAACCCAGTACCTACCGCTTACGAGGCCGACACTCTAACCATTAGGCCACCGCAGTGCAGTCCCTTTGACAAACATATAAGGTGTTCATCCGACTGGTTAAAATTGGAGCTCAATAATGATCTGATATGGATCGGCATACTTTTGAATCATTGACGTTGCATAGGACGGTTCCTGCAGACGTACAATGCTCGGGTTAATCAAATGTATAATCTACAAGCGTCTGGTCCGTCATTCATAATTCGGCCGTCGTCCATAAACGAATGTTCGCGTCCATATTCCAAAGGCCTTTTCGATATTCCATATAAAAGTATTAGCACCAAATTCAAAAAGATAATCATACTATATCTAAACATAGGCTAGTTTCCTGCAAGAGAGAAACATTCAACAGTTTCAATGTATGTCTGAGGTTGAATTAATCATGCTTGGATGCAATTTACCGCACCACCAGGGAATATACGAATAAAGCCAAATATAATGAGTGACGGCAGACACGTCTTTAAAAACAATTGTTGTAACGTCCAATGCTTAATTAAATAACATAGGAACGTTTCCATGTGGTTCATCGTAGACTAACGTTAAAAAAATGTATATTTTCGTAACCAACAACCCTACTTATTTTTTTCAGTAGTTTTTAGCAGTACCGGTATGCTGTTTTAGTGCCAAGTATTGGCATAATACTAATTATTGTAATGATGCAAGCTAAAGCCAGACACCCATAATAAAGCATGAGTTTTCGGAAATTATTAGGTAATCTAGTAATGTATGATATTCAATGATTACAAGCGTCTAGTCCGTCATTCATAATTCAACCGTCGTCCATTAAAGAATATCTGCGTCCATAATCCAAAGACCTATTCCATGTCCCATATAACAGTATTAGCACTAAATTCAAAAAGACAATCTTAGTATACATAATTATAGGCTAGTTTCCTGCAAGAGAGAAGCGGTCAACAGTTTTCAACGACGGCGACAAGATATCATGATGTTCCAAAAATATAAAATCCGTATCGCTGATCAGTATTCTTAATCCATAATAATCGTTGTAAAGTCGTCATTTAGAGAATGATGTATCTCGGTCACGCTTTGATTGTGACTGTTCATACAACCATGAGGATCTTGAAATACATGGGTTCATACGGTCCCTAGCCCCGAGTTATGCGCAATTAGTGACACAAGTTACGAAACGTAACGCCATAGATCTTGCACGCTACGCTCAGATGACCAGATTAATATGGAATAGTGCCATCGCTACAAAACATCTGCATCTATAACTGATGAAGCAACAAGTTTCATTTGCAAAGTCTTATATATGCCATTATTCATTTTTACTGCAGATCATTTGTGCAAAGAGGCAGAACATAATGGGGAAGTTATTGTCCAAACATAGAAAAGGCAATCCAAGATCGGTGAGTATCGATCGAATATGAAGGACAGGAGGCTACTGATCATCGATGAAATTGAAATCTCTTCAATAATCATTAATCAACCTACGAAAATGAGCCATCATGTATCGGTTATTCGGGTGAGAAAATATCTAACTTACGGGCACATAGGTTGTGTTCTAAACAAGAAAGGTTGCATTCTGATTCATTCTGGTCATGTTTCCCGATATTATAGCTTGTTTTTTGTATTGTCTAATTTCGGCGAAGTATTATATATCAGTAGCAGGCAACATTCAGTCGGCATGAAGAAACTCGTCTCAAAAAGTATTATCAGATAAATGCAGCCTGGCGTGTCGTCTCCGGAACAGACAAAGGAAAATACGTTAGGGAAGTGAATTTAGTACAGTATTATTATGCGACCTTCTCGGGGTGGCAGCTAACAAGAAATCGCTACCGCTGCTTCTCGTAATTTTGTAATGGCTCTGTATCAAACTCGTTAAGTTGGCAACCCGATTTAATAATATGACGTAGTTGTGGAAAGCGGTCCAATTGTTAAATTCAAGTGCGAGTATAAAATGACCAATTCGATATTTCCATAATATAGGGAATTGCCCATACTATAGAATGTCCGGCTCGCTTTGAAATGCAGATATGTTGTCTGCTATGAGCTTATGTCATTGCTGTGCCTCAAGCGATATCGATTAATTTTAAATCATTTTTTAAAAGGGAATTCTCCATGCTAACAGGAAACATCGGAGCAGCATTCGCAAACAGTTTTCGATGGATATCCAGCAAATCAAGGCAGATCAAGAGGAGGAGATAGACGCTAGCATTCGAACAAAATATGGCAAGTATATATAGTCCTCCATTTGAGGCACTGGATTTTTCGCCCAGGTCTGCATTTCTGTCATCTTTTCTTCTTGGTGCATCAGTAAGTTCCTCTGCCCATAGGACAATCGTCTGCATGAGGTTCTAGTGTTCATCCATCTCCAGTGTGTCATCCTATGACACAGAGATCAAATCGATCAAAAACAGCCATCTCAGCATGCAATATATTTCATAATATTCTCTTCTTTATTTTATGATCATTAGAACTAAACATGTACATGTGTATATCTATACTGACTTGTATAATTATTATTAGTTAGTTATCGCCCTTCTCGAGCAATACGGGATGAGACTTGGTTTCTGACGATAATTATGGCTCGAGAAACAATTATGGCAAGAGAAACCAGCCTCGTTCCGTACTGCATCGGAAGGGTGACGTATGCATTTTCATATCTCAAAGCCTCATTCTCTTTGGCTTCTGTTATTTTGTAGACTTTATTTTTCTGTTCAATATTCAGATGTAGCTTGTCTTGCATTCACGGTCACTGTAGTGGAGAGCGAGGCTATGATTACACGAATGAAATAATCTATCACTTGAGATAATTGCAACATGTTTCACACTGCTATGACGAGCAGCTGTCATTGAGATCTTCTCATGATCACGGAGTGATTCTGAACTCTGCAAAATCCGCCCATCTAAGTAAAGATATTTTAGTGGTCAGTTTGTCAAAACAGGTTAATCAGCAACTAACTAAATTTTACTAAGCAAAATAAACCTAAAATGGCGTTGAATCCGCTGGTCCTGCTGCAGTAAGACCAACATCGCTGGGTGCGATGTCGGCATTATGGGTGAGTCTATCAGATTGTGGTGCAAGGGCTCAAAACTGTTTTTAAGTCTGTTTTCAGTTTTGAAATAAAGTGCGTTAGATTAAAATGTTTACAATTGTAGACGAATTTGATTTACATCAGTTTGTCTCTCGCATGCTCTGTGTGCATCTCCATTTGTATGTGTTGGATATGACGAGTTCACGTTCATTCTTCTTGCATCATGCTGGAGGCGAAAACCTGGTCGTTGCTGGAGAGGAGTGCTCGTGCGCCCTTGACTCCGGGGTAATACAAGATAATTCCAGCATATTCCATATGTTCCCAGTAGATTTGAAATTTGGTGCTCCAACTTAGGCTTGCCAAAAATTTCACTCGGTGAAATTAGCCCAAATGTCATTTTTGTATATAGTATCAATGAAACGTTTTCCGTTCAGCGAAAATGAAATACCCCTGAGCCAGGGTGAATGTATAAGGATGAAATCATCGCTATTCGGGCCCAGGAACTCTGAGTAATAAGGCGGAACTCTAGCTGCGAGAGTTCCGCTGGGAACACTTTATAGCACGCGGAGCTCTGAGAACACGACACCGCTCAAACACGTCTGCTTGCACAACATAATACATAGCCCTTATCAGTATGCACGTATTGTCTTTTTCTGATCACAAGGATTTCACCACGAGTCCATTTGGAAAGTATAATGAAGGATTTTTCCTCCAATAGGAGATTTTTTATTCACTTGGAAAACCAAATAATGGTATCCCTACATTCAACGGTTAACACGTGATTGTGCTATATACATTGACACATTCGGTGTTCAAAATGATGTTAGAGCATCTCTCGCAAAAGCCACCGCCAGTGTACGTATGCTTAGCCTGGGACCCCTATGGCGCCTCGAAAAATCGTGTTAGAATATTTACAGCGTGTCGATAAGCGTTGTTAATGGTAAGTATGATTTTTTTCTATTCAAAATCCAACTGAGCAGTATAATGTCGAACCGTTATAAAGATGTTTCATATCTGATTACAGAGGTAGACACGAGAGAGAGTGATCAAGGCGGACTTTTTGGTGAACAGATCAGCATATCGCCCTCACGTGTTGCAGAAGTACATGTATCAACAGCGAAGGTCCTCTCATCTCAATATTCCAATGGCGGATCAGAGTCGGACACTGATGCGTCCATAAGTTCACAAAATCAGGAAGAGGGTAGATTACATATTCAACATACCAACTATGCCCAGCGACGTTCTTATTCTCCAGTCGAGCGACAGAACAGCGTTGGCGAGTATCGGCTTGTGGAGGTCTCTGACGGACGAAGTATGTAAACCAATAAGCATCTGGGAAAATGATTATTCTATTTCATTAATCTAGTTTAATCGATCGATCGCGACCCATTTCTTTTTACAATCAACCTTTCCCAAATTCTTGCTAGATATTTACTGGCGTGTATATATCCACAATCAAGCACGTCTATACTTCCAAATACTAAAGTTCCAAAACTAAAACCTGTCGACTACCAGGTAAAAGTTCGATATTCACTGCGGAAGCAAAAGCTATATTGTTGGATTTAGAAGGTATTATTGGGTCCACTAGAAGGAAAAAATGTCATATTCTCAGATTCACTGACATCCCTTCAAGCGATTAAAAGTGGAACTTCGACTCCTCCCACTATCTTGAGTAGTCTACACCTACAGGACTGTAGATCTGATCAACATATTGGTATTGTGTTCTGTTGGTTGCCTAGTCACGTTGGCATCAAATATAATACTTAGGCTGATAGGATGGCTATGGCAGCCCTAGATGACGAGGTTGATCCTGTTGGAATCCCATATAGCGTTTTCATACCCTCTATCTGTACTTATGATAAACGGCTGTTTCAATCTTTATGAGATGCTGCGAATAATAACAAACTTCATCAGTTAAAAAAACTGTAGGCTACACTCTTCTGAACAGCCAAAAACGTTTCGATCAAACCATGTTCAGGCGATGTAGAATCGGTCGTACACGATTAACTCACTAACATTTGCTATAAGAGCCAGTCCCAATGTTTATTTCATGCCATGAAGATCTCACGGTGAAACATATTCTTATCGAATGCATAGATTTTAAGATTGTAAGGTTGCTGAAACTTCTTGACTTTTCAGATTATCATATTGGGGTCATTTTGAGCCTATTTGCATGATCCCCCCGTCCCGAGCAGGGGATCATGGGTAAATTCAAAATGGCGGCCATGTGGAGTACCAAAAAAGTTATGTTTTTGTCATATTTCTTCAAAATGTTTGCTTTTCTGTATGAAAAAGTAGGTAAAATTTATTTTATTTCATATCAGATTATTATTTACTAATTTATCATAGAGTATTTGCGAAGAAGAACCAAAAATAATAAAAAAATCGAAAATTCTGATCAAAAATGTTCCAAAAACGCTCTTTTTGGAAAGGACGTCACAGTGATGTCATCATAGCGGCCATCTTTGATTTGTTTTTCATTTTCTTGTACAGCTCGACCCAATGATATATTGTGGTAAGATTCAGCCCCTAGCCTTAGCTATAGCGAAAATATATAGGGGGCACTTTCCACCATCCCCCCCCCTCCCCAGGCTGCTGTACACTCCAAATAGCCCAGGACAGATAGGGTTAAACCTTAATTCACCCTCTCTCTCCTACTAAAGATGCATATGGGTGCTTTGGTTGATACCTTGCTCACGTCATAATATTACATATGCGAATAGGTCTGATGGGCGGATAAGTTATTATCAGTTTGACTTTCCGTAGTTCTACTCTGCAATTGAACTATTTATCACTCATGATACACATTGTCTAAGCTCAAATTCCACGAAGATTCAAACTGCCAAATCTCCCATATGAAGAAATATAGCTTGGTGTTCCGAATTAATACAAGGTATACATCTGGCGATAGTCAAGAAATGTATTGAAGATGACATTTTTGTCCAGGTCGGATTCTGTTTAATTCGATATTTCATGAAGGTTTATTTCTGTATTGTCCAAATTTATACGACATATGCATCTGATGATGCACATCAAGTCCACTGAATATGGGTGTCATTGACCCATTTCTTCAAGGTCATATTATGCACGATAAATCGAATATCTCCAAATTCATGTTCCGCATGAAATTAAGAGAAAATAGACCAGAAACCTGTTGTAGATGGCTGAACTGTATATATTTCCCAAGATAAAATAACTTGATTGCAGTATAAAGAGCTATATGGAAGATTATAGTTAGAGCTGGAAGTCGGTTATGCTCTACCATAACTTCAGTACAAGAAGATCAATTATGGGCTCAGGAAAAGTTAACAAGGCCCAACACCCTATACATTTCTTGTGTGAGAGAACTACAGTCAACCGTACTAGATCACGGTTTTAGTTGTCAAAATTCTCAAGATACATCTCATGCGATGTGTTTGACGAGTGTATACATGTACAATAATTGGGCTATTTTTATGTTTCATGTTCTGCCTGATACTCCTTTCACCGAGCAGACTTTGCCAATCTCGTTCCGCTCTCGCTGGACAGGTTCCCGTTCTCGGTTAGGAAGACCCCAATTTTCAACACTCTCGCAGTCGCGTCCTCTCCCGTGAAGTCGGCGTTCGTTACTATTTTAATGTGTTCGTATACTGCATGGAATATATTTTCAGAGGACCTATGTTTCCAAACGACAACAAAAGTATTGACATTTTTTCTCGTCTTCTGAACTTTCCGAATCTTGTCCAATGCAATGTATTCTGGGAGATCCTTGCTCCCGGATGTAAGAATCACGAGACTATACATACAATAGCCAAGTATGGGGACAAAAATATGTCTAGACTTAAACCTTTTCAGCTGTACGAAGGCTCAGACAATAGCTTCCCGCATGAAGTATCTTCCCATGTTCTCGAGTCCGACCAAATATGAACAAATGTCAATTAATCCACGCAAAGCATTGAAAACTGGAGGATTATCCCGTTAAAACTCTACAATATTGCACCTGGAGCACTGTTAACGGAGCCTCACGTAACTATTCAATACTAATTACAAGCGTCTAGTCCGTCATTCATAATCCAGCCGTCGTCCATTAGAGAATATCCGCGTCCATAATCCAAAGACCTATTCCATTTTCCACATAACAGTATTAGCACCAAATTCAAAAAGACAATCATAGTATACATAAACATAGGCTTGTTTCCTGCAAGAGAGAAGCGGTCAACAGTTTTCAATGATGCCGGCAAGACATCATGATGTTCCAAAAATATCAAATCCGTATCGCTGATCAGTATTCTTAATCCATAATATTCGTTATAGAGTCGTCATCTAAAAAAGATGTATCTCAGTCACGCTTTGATTGTGACTGTTCATATGAGTACCATGAGGATCTTGAAGTACATGGGTTCATACGGCCCCTAGCCCCGGGTTAAGCGGAATTAGACACAAGTTACGAAACGTAGCGCCATAGATCTTGCACGCTACGTTCGTATTTTGCTATCAGCATGCGATATGTATCGCCAAATTTGAGAAACTTTGAGTGGAGGCGCTTGGTGGAATAGCCCTGTTTTATAAGTTTCTGCAACAATGTTTTGTGACGTTGATTAAAATCATCACATTTAACACAGGATCTAGCAAATGCTACTAAGCGAGATATGTATACGCCATATGCAGGTCCCACTGGAATATTACTATCCAGAAAGGGATAGTTTACGATGTCGAAATTGTAATCATCTCTTTTGTCATAAAGTCGACGAGAGAGAATGCCCGCTTCATTTTTATAGAGATAGAGATCTAAATAAGATGTGCCTGTAGGGCTATCTGTAGTTTCCTTCAAATCCAGTGAAGGTGGATATATATCCTTCACTGCGTCATTGATATAGCGATTATCCACAGCGAGAAGATCGTCTATATAGCGTTTGGTGAATGAGAAGGAACGGGCTTTGAACGGATCGGTTTTTGAAAGCGCCTGCATATAGTCATATTCATAAGAGAACAGATACAGGTCGGCCAACAGGGGTGCACAATTAGTACCCATTGGAATACCTATATGCTGCTGATATATTGTGTTGCCAAATTTCACATAGATTAAACATTTCACATTCGCCTGATTAAATTAGTAATGAATAGACCCAATTCATTTTGGGACTGAGTAGACGCTTGAAAAACACTACGCCGTTTGACCAATGTACCATTATTTCTGATAATTTTGACCTTTCAGTAGACCTTCAACGATCTGAAGTCCACGATTCCTCGAAGTTTGAAATTCACATGACATAACTTTGAAGCATGTCCCCATAGCATATCATAGAGGGTGTTCTGGACGACAAACAACTGTAAAATTTAGTAAACAACCACGAGTAATCGATAGCCAAATCGCACAAAATAACCCCAAGTTCATAACGGTAGAGCCCCCGCCCGGCTCCGACCCGTTAATACGGTGTATGGACTTTTCAACATTTTGCTAAAACAGTTCACAATTCAACCAAACATAATCGACTTTGCGTCGTATGCCTTATCAAATGTTCATTTTCCAACACAAAGTCATCCAAATGACTGCGTGTCAGGCAACGTTAGTAAGCCTAAGACAACTAGAAGATTTACATCGGCGGCAATGTTAACGTTATTGCATTTCGTCGATTCTCTAATTCAGTCTAGGCTTCTATATTTTTTTGCTCTTCGGCATCGTCACAATGTTCAGCTGCTGAACAAGTAGGAGAACTTTGAGTTGTGCGTCGGTGTAGAAAGTGTTTCGTGAATAATAGCATATATGCGGTGATTTCTCTGAGCGCTTTGCCTGTACAACATGCTACATAGCTTTTCCTAGTATACACTTATTGTTTTTGTTGATCATAGGGATTTCGCCACGGGTCCACGAGGAACGTATAGCGTAGGATTTTGCCTCCGATTGGGAGTTTTTAATCCGCTTGAAAAACCAAGTAAACGTACTTCGTTGATTAATGCCGGATTGTATTAAATATACTGATGTCATATACATGTGGACGTTTGGTGTTCAAAATGTTGTTACTTAACGGTTATCATGGGAAAGGAACTCTCACAAAACCCTCACCAGCGTAAGTATGCTTAGCCTGTGATCCCTATGGTGTCAAGAAAAGCCGTTTTAAATATTCCCAACGTGTGGATAAGCATTGTTCATGGTGGAGATAATTTTTATATTTTAAATCCCACTGATCAGTATAATGTCGAACCGCAATATATATATGTTTTCAGAAAAATAACAAAAAAACCTTCTCAACTTTCTACATCGTTATATTCCGACTACAGTTCCGAACGTAATGTTCTTCTCAAGGAAAACTATTTATAAATGATAGACTGATATACATGTATATACTAATACAGGGCACAAACATAAATATGTACCCTGTATTTGTATATATACCAGTCTGTCATTTATAAACAGTATTCCACGAGAAGAACAGTACGTTCGGAACTGCAGTCGGAATATAATGATATAGAAAGTTGAGAAGGTGTTTTCCTTCTTTTTCTTATATTACTGCTCCACGCCAGCAAACTTCTTTTTTTACCTCTATATGTTTTCATATATAATTACAGAAGTAGACACAAGAAATAGTGATCAAGGCTGTCTTCTTGGTGAACAGATTAGCATATCGCCCTCGCGTATTGCAGAATTATCGACAGCGAAGGTCTGCTCTCCTCGATATTCCAATAGCGGATCAGAGTCGGACACGGATGCGTCGATCAGTTCACAGAAGCAGGAAGAGAGTAGATTACATATTCAACATACGAACTATGCCCAGCGACTTTCTTATTCTTCAGTCGAGCGACAGAACAGCGTTGACGATGATCGGCTTGTGGTGATCTATGACAGACGAGGTATGTAAACCAACAAACATCTGGGTACCGTATGTGATTAATCTGTTTCATTGATCTAGTTCAATCGATCGAAACGCATTTCTTTTCACACCTCAACCGTCACTAAATCAACCTTTTCTATATTGTTGCTAGCTATTTACTGGCGTGCATATACCCTTCCAAATACTACAGATGCATATCGGCGCTTTGGTTGCGACATCGCTCACCTCATAATAACATATGTAGGTTTGATGGGCGGAAAGATCATAATCTGTTCGACTTTCCGCAGTACTATTCTGACATTGATCCATACAAATTTATCACTCATAATGAACATTGTCTGTGTTCAAATTCCACGGAGTTTCAAAATGCCAAATCTTCCAGATGAGTTAATTTGCCGTCCACTCCTCATTACAGCAGTAGACACAAGGGGCACAACTCCTACTCTCCTTTCAGATGAACAGACTATCACATCGCCTTCGCTTCTCAACGAAGTATCGACAACGAAGATCGGATCTCTTCAGTATTTCAATGATGAATCACAGTTGTGTGCGGACACATCCCAGTTGGGTGCGGGCACATCACAGTTGGGCGCGGACACGTCTATCACTTCACAAAAGCAGTTAGAGGATGATCAGTGTCAAGAGTTGTGTGCACCTATTCAACATACCAACTATGTCGAGCCATATCATTCTGCTGTCGCGCTGCAGAGCCGTTTGGACGCTGGCCAATCTCTTGTTCTGTCTGACGGACGAGGTATGTAAGCCTGACGAAAAACTCAATATGTTTCTATCGTCTTCCGTGCTCGTTATTTATATGCAAATAACATTCTTGGTATAATTATAAGCTTTAGGGACATTGAATGAAGAGAAATATTGAAGTATCTCTTGAAAAATGAAACGTTTAATTGAACAGTTTGATGCGATGATATCTCCTCTCCGTCTGTAATGAAAGTATCTAAACTTAAACAAATGCAAATTAGCTGCAATAATTCCCTATCAAAATCGATAATCGGCGCATTGTCTGGCTGCCATGAAATAGTTGTCCATCTCTCTATGTTTGTTCTTGTGTGAGTATTTGCTAAAATCGGTATTATTCTATGAGGTAGAGAGATACATGGACACGAATATAGAAACAAATACATTTTCGCTACTCCTCAGATCAAGAGTCGGTTGGACACCACATTACTGTGATTCACCAGGTCGGTCAACTGACTGTGGGCGATAAAAACATCTACACTACTGTTGTAAACACGGGACCAGTGGATTCATGCGATGATGATTATCCACTGATGGTCACGAGGGATCAACAATGCACAGAGAGAGGAAGCGGGGCGACGAGTAAGTGAAAAGGCATTTTAGCAATAGATTAGTGGTCAGACAACGTGCCATATTTTGATATGTTAAAAAATCTATACTGGAATGTATATGACAAAGTCAAATACAGATGAAACCCCCATTCAAAACGTCCGTAGACGCAGTTTACCGTCACTTTTAACTGTGAACGTCTAGCGTATAAATGTGGGTATTTTTGTGGGCGAAACACTGTGCAGAATTTAAAAAAATAACGGGGGCATTACTTACATACCCGGAAAGGGAGTTTTTCTCTACGCTAACGCCAGCTACTTCTTTGAAATAATTTGCCATATTTTTTACTCTGACAGCAATGCTTTAGCGCCACGAACCGATATTCTGCTCACTCTGTTAGTCACCAATAAACTGAAATAAAATCCACTCCTGTCGGATTGCGAAAGTGGAATTTGGAGATTTCGAAAAGTTTCTCTGAGTAGCAAAGCTTTGAATTGACATCATGAACTTCATTAAACCTATCTAACCTGACCGATTTGGAATGTACCGCAGCCTGGGGGATGGGGGCGGAAAGTGCCCCTATATATTTTCGCTATCGCAGAGGCTAGAGGACTGAAACTTACCGCACTATATCTTTGTGTGAAGTGCTACAAGAATATGTAAAAAAAAATACAATGGCCGCCATGATGACGTCACCGTGACGTCATTTCTAAAAGAGCATTTTTTTGCCGATTTTTTTTTGTCAGAATTTTCGATTTTTTTATTTTTGGTTTTGTTCTTCAAAACACTGCATGATAAATTAGTAAATAATACTCTGATATGAAATAAAATATGTTTTACCCATTTTTTCATACAGAAAAGCAAAACAATTGAAGAAATCCGACGAAAACATCACTGTTTTGCCACGTGGCCGGCATTTTAAATTTACCCATGATCCTCTGCAAATGCAAATAGGCTCAAAATGACCCTAATATGACAATCGACAAAATCACGGAGTTTCAGCTCTCATTTTTTTGTCGTTCCGGATATAGGAGCAAAAAAAACAACAGGAGGGCGGGGGAGGAAGGAGGGGCACCCCAGACCAGGTGGGATTAATTCGTCGCAATTAAGGCATAACACAAATTTCACTATTACACTCGTTACGGGGTACGCTCGTATTTTGCTATCAGCATGCGATATCAAAGGTGGTTAGTAATAGATGAATGTTTGGTACTGTTTTGTTACTGTTTGGTGACATACGATAAACGAACACTACTGCACGAGACATTTCCTGTCAGTACAGTGACGTCGCCAATCCGATCCAGTGTCAGTTCCGAGACACTTTCCAAAATATTGCTTCTTGTCATAGCCATGATCACGCAAAAACATAAAATATTTGGTGCAATCAAGCAAGTTAATCAACCTCTCAATCATGTTTAAATTATACCATGCATTCACTGGTTTTGCTAGGAGATAGCTTTGCAGATCCACTCCATACACACGAATACATCGGTCTAGGTACAAACACCATGACCCGCCGTCATGAAAAAACAGTGTCGTCTGCCAGCGCTTCCCATCAAAGTTGTGATGTTTTCTTTCTCGCATATAATTATCATATATATGTATATATCCATTTATTCACTCGAGTGTCACTCTAAAGGCTACCTGACCCACTGTTGACATCAACTGGAGGAGCCAGTTCCAAACCACCATCATCCATGGATGGCCAAGCTGGGTCGTGCCATGGCCTGAAAAGGTCTTGCGAACGAAGAGCTCACTATGTAAAATTGTAACTCGAGTGCTGATTAGCATTTCTTCTCTTTAATCTGCTATTCAGGGGTAAAATAAGCAAAAGTATCATTGATTTAACATCATTTTCAAGCGAGTATACGCTCATTAGCCATCGGAGTTATTTTAGTGGTCAATATCATGACTTGATCGAAACGTTTCTGGTTATTCAGATGAATATTTTCTACAGGTGTTTTTTAAATCATGGAGTTTATTATCCACAGCATCCCATAAAGATAGAAACAGCTTCATTGCATAAGCATAGATTGGTGATCTCAAATCGCTATATGGCATACCAACAGGATCAACCTCATTGAGCAATTCACCAGCTTTTTTATTTCCTTTGATGCCAACGTGGCTAGGCAACCAACAAAAACAACATCAGTTTGTTGACGAAATCTACGGTCATATAAAATAGTGGAGTGAGTTAAAGTTCAATTCTCAATCGTTTGAAGGCATGCCAGTGAATCTGAGAATATGACATATTTTCCTCCTGTAGTAAACCCAGTACCTTCTAAAGCTAGCAATAGGGCTTTGGTTTCGGTAGAGAAAATCGAACTTCTACCTGGACGTCAACAGGTTTTATTAAAGGGAAATAATTAAATTACCCCCGTATTGTTCGTAAATTCAGTAATTTGATTGGTTGATTAGTGTTAAATTTTTCGGTTCATACTTCAATGAATCTAAAAATATGATTTAATACGCCCACAACTGCACTACAATTTTTGTTGTAAATATCACTGGATCACTGGTCGTAGTGTAAATGTATTCAGATTGTTGTGCATACTATTGCTCAAATATTGCCAACAGAAAACTCTAAAACCAACTGGAAAGAGTCAATTTAAATATTTATATGTATTGAGAAAATTGTTTGTAAAATTACAAGAATTTCGAAGAGAAAAGAGCCGAGTCTTGGAAATGAGATCAGCAATAAATCGACATCTCCGTGACCTTGAACGAGATTTTGGCATACGATCTTCTCTCGTCCCGCTTTTACCACAAATCATTTATATGTAGAAATTATTGTACCCGGTGAACTCTTGAAACCCACATCCTACTTGAATTCTGGTTCTCTTGAGACACAGTGTTTGGTAAGATGATATCCATTTATTCGTTACCGTTCCCGTGGAGTGGAAAGTCATCCACCGGCTTTTACTGTTGTGGTGCGGGTGCGGGTCTGGGGGGGGGGGGGGGTGCACTCATGGAAACAGGAATATGTCGTCCTCTCTCCCTTAACCAAACACAAAAGTTGACAAATTATACGGTCTCGACTGCCACGATAAGCGAATGTATGCAACAAGTACCGTACTGCAGATGTCCGAGAAAATGCCTCCAGGGGGAGGGGGGTGTTATAGGATGTTGATTGTCATAAAACCTGTTAGGTGGACTACGAGAGCAACATCATCGTTCAATCTCTGTTCACAAAGACTGCAATCAGTTCACCAGAAGAACTGGTACATTTCGAAATCTGTAAAAGAATATCAATTTTCTCATTTCATGTCTCTGATAACACACAAACTTATGCGTCCGCTCGAACACAACACAGCACACTCCCTCGATTCCAGTCCACGTGTGACGGGTACAGGCGATGAATGATGCACTGTTCAGGCTTCGTCACATTACTGATCTGAGCGGACACCGAAAGGAAGATAGTTCCGTTATAAACTGCGACAGGGAATGTTCCTCAGTTCAGAACAACACATTGATCAGTGAAATCGTCCTCCGTATGCCTAACCGGGGCGCGGTAAAACAGCAAGAACATGCATCGCCCTGTCTGATCAGTCGGCTCGGAATGGAATATTCCCGGCAAGGCCAACTCAACTCGAGAAATTTCTCCTCTTCTGCATGGTTTCATATCTCATTCTTCCTTCACAGAATGTCTTGTGTGTTTTCAGTTTTCCTGACCTAAATATTTATCCATGACTGAGAAGATTCCCTCCATACACAATGTGCAACAAACTGTCAAACTGAAAACTGTTTGAACCGCGCTAGGCCTATCGAGTGGGGCACGCGGCACTGAGACATTGCGAAGAGTTACGAACTTTGTTTACTGTATTTATACGCGCAGTGTTTTCTATTGTTACAAGAATTAAACTGAAGAATTCGCTCGTTTCACATTCAAATTATTCTCTTATTGAATGTGTTTGGCTTGACTAATTTAATTGTAAGGATTGACTGATTTTTTTACGTGCGTTGGAGTATGAACTTAAAAACCACCGTGCAAACTTTGTAAAGTTTGCACAGCGGTATTTAAGTTCATACCCTAATGCATGTAAAACAAATCAGTCAATCCTTAAATACCAATGCAATGAGAAGCGTCAAACTGCTAGACATGAAAATATAACAATACAATACAACTGAACTAATAAATATGCGCCTGGATAATTGCATCTATTTATGTCGCCACAGATCTATCGCAAGAGAGTTCCTTTCTACGACAAGAGGCGGAAATTCGAGGTTTGTATTCGGCTTTCAGTACTACGATACATGTATGTTCCTATTCTGTTATCATGATACATGTTCATAGCTATTCGCTAAGATCAGACCGAAGAATGTGACCAATAAATGAGCTGGAAAAACACAACCCATTTGCAGAGAAAATAAGTCAATCCTAATGAGGTTGGTAGACAGTGCATCAGGTAGAATGTTCCTCCCCTGATTTTGTTTTCTGAAAATGCATGTTACAGAAAAATGCAGAGCACTGAGCCTTCAGCCTTTACATACATTAGCTGGTCCCAAATGCGAAAAAGTTAACTGTTGAGCTGCAATCTATGACACGAACAAAATGAATAACTATAACGTGTCTGATTTCCTCTCTTCTTCGTTCAATTTCTGACTCGCATTGTTTGAATATTTTCATCTTTGAGTTTATATCGATTTCATCGTCGAAAAGAGCATGTCAATGCTTAATTAATTAGGTGACTTTGGCGTTGCAGATACTTCACATGGTATTTGATAATTAGCGCTGCCATGCAAGACTGAAGACACTTTGATCCTCTAAGACTTGTTCTTTGATGATGATATCCTTTATCTACAGGAAAGTCACACCAGTTCGTGTCATACTGTAAGAAGAAAACTCTTGATTCTTTCGTGGAGACAACAGTTTACAATGCTGCAAAAGACGCCATAGAAAATGGGAACACTCTTCTCTTGAATGGAGGATCAGGTGACGGGAAGACTGCCATCCTTCATTATCTATCGGCTAAGCATGTATCAGATTATCTACCTATCTCGGCCAGTACTCCTAGAAGAATACAAGAATGTATCGATAAAGTAGACGGAACTGGCATTAAACTACTTTTTATAGTTGATGAGCCATTTGGTGCGTCCTACGTACAACAAAAACTTGTAGATGACTGGATCACCATGGGCAAGGAATTGGAGGTGTATTTAGAGATACACAAATTTGTGTTTGCTACGCGAAAATCCGTATGGGAAGATTGTAAGGTGTATTTTCAGAATAGCTCATTTTTCTCTAATACAGTCGAGGTCACATCTGCCAATTTAACGTTCGAAGACAAACGTGAATTACTTCTGAGCCATATGAAAGATAAGGAAAGTTTAACAGACGAAGCGATAGATGACATAACAAATGAAAAACATGTAGCATACTCTCTGTGTTGCAGACTCATGAGCGATGCCATTAAAAAGGGTCAAACCGGTACAGATCTCGTTAACATTTTTAAGCGACCATTCTCTTTTCTTTTTTCTGAGCTAAGGAAAATGGCAAATATAGAAAAGGTGAAATATGCAACACTTTGTTTCGTCATGCTTTGTGGTGGTAAAGTGAGATGTAAAGAACTGAACGGTACATTGTCTGAGGTCACGTGGGATGTCAGGCGGATACTCGATATTGTTGCTGATACCTGTGCGTGTCCAAGTCTAACATGTGGGAGTCTTCAATTCAGTGCAGAGAAACTCATAGGTACATACATAGAAAAAGTAGAAGAAACGGATGTAGGTTCCCAAACTGTGGAAATGTACAACTTCTCCCATGATTCAATACACGAATCAATGATCATGGAGTATGGAAAACATCATTTCCTTCACTGTTTGGAATGTCTGAACCTTGGTGTTATTGTGAATATTGTTCGCCCTTCCTGGTACAATAGTCTGGAGCATGAATTTGCACTCAACGTTCCTGTCGAATACTACAAAGATGTGGCAGCTGCATTTACGTCGAAAGTTATTGAAAATAACAGAGCTCTGTACAATGTGTTCGAAAATCCTTGTGTGGCTGACGAATCATTTCAGGCTGTTTGGATTGAATACCTTTCAAGTTCGAAGAAAAGCAAGAAATCGTTTTTACGGAGTAAACACACGCGAGTTGATCGGTGTGTTTTGTACTTTGCCGCCCGGTCATCAGCCAGAAAATTGCTGAAATTTCTCATGGAAGATTGTGGTGTGAAATGCATGTGCCGTGTTTCGGATGGTCCACTGTGTGGTGAGTACTATTACGAGGGCAATGATGGCAGGTCCTGGTGCGCGCTGCATGGCGCCGCAGATGGCGATCAAGCAGACCTTTTCACATATCTGCTGAAGTCTTACTCATCACAGATCAGCGACCAAGTGAACCCAGCCGTGTTGTCAGCGTGTGCGAAGGGCAGTGTGAAAGTATTGAGCACGATCATACGAGATTTAGACGAATCTGTTACAACTCGCGGCCTAATGGCTGCATGCTTCTGGGGACAGAGCGTAATAGCAGAATGCCTTGTACCGGAGTTGAACGCTGGAGATCGAGATGATATAATAAGGCGTGGTTTGAAGTTGGCTTGTGAGAAAGGGAACAGTGAGATAGCGATGTACATGCTAAAACAGCTTGGACTTAGTCAAGGTGACGAGGACATAGTGCAATATCTCTCCATAGCTTGTTGTTCCGGAAACGTAGCATTAGTTAACTGTCTGTTATCTATGTTAAATGATGAAGATTGCGATGAGTGCATCGGGAAGGGTCTGCGCTACCCCTCGACTACGGGGCAGTGGAAGCTCCTGATGTACTCGCTTCAGCATATAAGACCTGAACTACGCGAGAAGATGGCAACGGTACTTTTTTATTCAGGCTGTGAGTTCGGAAGGCTTGACATAGTCAAGTACATGTTACCCGAAATTAGCCATATACAGAGTGACATGTGTATGGTGAGAGGTATGGAAATGGCATGTGAT
This sequence comes from Hanleya hanleyi, assembly GCA_036873755.1. Lineage (NCBI taxonomy): Eukaryota > Metazoa > Mollusca > Polyplacophora > Lepidopleurida > Hanleyidae > Hanleya > Hanleya hanleyi. The sequence continues at coordinate 175,583 of JAVTVY010050845.1, forward strand.
AACGGACATACCAAAATAGTGAAGCATTTGTTACTAAACCTCCCCCCAGAATCTCGCGACTATACGGTGAGAAAACAATTGGAATCAGCATGTAACCTAGGGAATGGGCAAATGGCGCATTATCTCTTATTAGAGTTCAAACCCGAACACCGATACGAGGTATTGAACATTGTTCTGCAGTCTGCGTCCGTCAAGGGCCAACAAGAAATAGTTGAGTGCATGTTACCGGAATTAAGCCAGGAATATCACGATGAGACCATCAAAGTTTGTCTGGAGTTGGCTTGCGACAAAGGACACGGGGAGACGGCACAGTGCTTGCTATTCAAGCTAAGTCCGGGGTATCGCGAGTCGATAATAGCGACGCTTCTACCTCGAGCATGTAGGAGAGAACAGTGGCAGCTAGTTACGTGTCTGCTAGAGCAGCTACACCCTGGAACGCGTGACAATATTACAGCTAGACTACTTATGTCGGCATGCGAATTTGGCCATCAAGAAATGGTAGAGTTCATGTTGCGTAAAATATGCCCTACGCGGCGATACAATATGATACAACGAGGCATAGGATTAGCTTGTATGAAAGGACACCGTGGCATCGTGGATTGTCTCTTGCTAGAGGCTTCTCGGAACAACACAATCTAGTCCGATGTCTGTTTCTGACGATGGGCAAAGTGGAGCAGTGAAGTGTTTGGGGAACCACGACGAGGCAATGTCAACGGTATCCGTGAATTTCCCACGACAAGACGTGGAGACCGTTCCTCAAAGTAGTCGAATGTCCTTGAAGTGGGAACTATTGCCGAACCTGTTGCCGATGCTAAGTCCTGAGAAATGCAACGACTTTATATGGAGATCCATAGAGGCCGCGAGCAATTCTGGAACCCTGCTTATTGTGCACCACCTTCTTCCTAAGCTAAACAGTGAAGATCGTAAAGAGAAAATACTAAAATGTTTCAGGGCAGCATACAGAAGGGGAAACATAGAGATAGTGAAGTACTTGTCGTTAGAGCTGTCTCCTGAACACTGCGCCGAGGCAGTGAGGGTCTGTCTACAAATCGGATGTTCCCGCGAACATGCGGGTTGGATGTTGCGACAGCTAACACCCGAACACCTCGAGGGGATAATGGGAAACTTAGTTGTTTTAGGGTGTGAAATAGGGCGGCCGGTCATCGTAGAATATTTGTTCCGGGATATAGGGTTTGCGCAGCGTGATAAGGAAGTGAAGCTTAGTTTAGGATCAGTGAGTCTGTGTAAACAGGACGCATGCATTTGCGGCTGAGACCCCATGGCAGCCTCACAGAGGGGTGACACCGGCATTGTTAATGATCTTCTGTCTCATGGTGCAGATGTGAACACAACTGATCACAAGAAAAATACATGTGTGCATAAGGCTGCCCGAGAGGGCTATGCACATTCTATCAATGTCCTTACACATTTTGGGGCTCGGATCAATGAGGGAAACAAATGTTGCATTACTCCACTGCACGTGTCAGTATACTGGCGACATCCCGAGGCTGTCAACATTTTGCTGGCAAAGGGTTCAGATGTCAACAAGAAAGACAAATGGGGACAGACACCTCTTCATGTGTTGATGCAGAAAGATAGGGCACGTAGAGGGGCTATAGGACTAGCACTGTCACTTCAACCCACCCTGCATGTTGGCATTAAAGATAAATGGAAGCGAACTGCTATTGGTGTGGCGAGACACGAAGGTTATTACGAAATCCTGCAGCTTTTCTCTGACTGCGGATGCAATATAAAACAGCATGGAAAGGGGAGATGGTCAGAGCCATCCGGAGACGAAAGAGAAGATATTTACAGAGCATATCATGAAATCTGAAAAGCTCTTGTTCTGGATTATAGAACGTTGTGCAGATTACATGTACCATAATATAAACAATGTCGCATTCCCACTCTCGATTGAATCTTTGGATGCAATTTCTGTATTTTTTTTAGACAACGCTGGATATAGTGATTATTTAGGGCCAATTCGTTACATCCATGGCGCCGGAGCGATCCCATTTTTATTATTATTACCGACGCTCTCTCGAGATTCGCCATACTAGTATCGCCCCGCAACAAAACCTCCTGTATCTGCACCTGCAGATAGATAACTTCGAGGGCATTTTGTGGGTTTGTGTCACTACGGCTTAAAATTCAAGGCTTAAAATTCACGAAGTATATCAATATTAGACCGTATTCAACTATCCTAATTTCAACAACAACCAGCTCCGACGAAAGTTGTCAAAATGTCAAAACGAAACTATGCGGGTTTGTATGTTGTGTTTAATTGTGACTAATGTGAATATTTTAACGAATGCTCAGTCTTTTCTGTCTACTCACGTATTGTTGTATCTGCTATTATTTTCTCACCTTGGTGCAACCCAGGCATCGCTCACTATCGATTTTGCTTGCAGTTTGTGTATACATAATCGTTATTTTATTTCGCTTCACACATTCGATGTTTTTCACTTTTGTGAAAGGACTATTGACGCTGTTAACAAATGTGGTTTTCTTGGAGCGTTTCTAGCTGACGTGAAAAGCGTATCAAGCAATGAAGGGTCATACTACTGGTGTCCTTATTATATAAGTCGATTTGACAGAAGTATTGAATGAGTTAGGGAAGATAACATGTTATTCGCTTCAATGTGTTTGATACTATTTTATATTATTACATTTGCTGTAGAAAAGCGCTTGTGTCCGGCTTTCTGTTAGGATTCAATATATTCTAGATATATTTTGTGCTGTGCACCAACTGATCACTTGGGTATTTTGGTACTAAAACGTAAACAAATATGGAATTGTAGCATAATTATGATGCTATTTGTTTTGATACAGTACAATCAATGAGCTTGGTCATAGCGCGTACCTGCAGTTTTAATTTGAGCATATACATGTATTATATATGAAATCAGTTAATAATCAGTCCCCAATGCGAGGTGCCGACTCTTAAGTAGACGGTGATTTTGGTTATTTAACAACATTTTATCTTTCGCTACGTTATATGCATTATACAATCAATTGCCAGATGCTTCTTTCTGATATAAAGATTCACTTCATTATCCAATTGCAATATGATATATCAGTGTGGTGTGAATTATTGAACACCTATTGGATTATGTATCAGAATGACTGACCCAGTATCATGTAATCATCACATATGCATTTGTCTGTATTTGTGTTATCCTATCCGTAGTCGATGTTTAATGCACAGCATTGGGAAATATTGAGGCAATACCTTACCGATCATTTTTGTGTCATTATTTTCACACTGCAGATACGACTAGGATAGGTTTAGAATTTCAGGATTTTAGCTTTAGGTGTTCGTTTTAGATGGCTCAAATGAGTATTTAGTTTAGAAAACATAGCCTTGTGCCGATTAATAAGTGATCTGGGAATACTTGAATCGTTTGCAGTTCCATTATGGCATTACTTTTACTTTCTTTTTCGTATCTTTGTCATGTCATAATTTAGCTGGTGCTTTGTGTTTGTGTTATCAAGCAGCAAATTGAATGCCGTGATGAACATAATACAATATTTTTTTCACAACAGTGTACCAGCTAATATATTCTTCACCTCTGCCTCTCAAATACAGTTCTGAACAGTCGAAAGTGTATGTTCTCAACTTCAGCAAACGAGGACACAATGTATAACCGTCTTGCATAGCTGCCAGGGCAGTCGTCCATCAAAGAATTTCAGCGTCCATAATCCAAAGAACTAATTCATCTAATTACATTACCATCAAATTAAAAGAATAAATAATAGTTTAAAAAAACTAAGCCAGTTTCCGGTAAGAGAGAAGCGGTATCCTATTTAATATGATTTGTGAAGCAAATTCGTTGTCTAGAGTAAAATGTACGGTGGAATATAAGGTGGATATATATTCTTTATTGCGTCTTGTATATGGCGATTATCCACAGCATGAAGATCTTCTACATAGCGTTTGGTGATTGAGAGGGAAACGGGCTTTGGATTTGTCTGTTTGTGAAAGCGTCTACATATGGTCGTATGCATCAGAGAACGAATACAGGTCAATCAAAAGGGATGCACAGTTAGTTCCCATAACAATACCTATATGCTGTTGATATGTTGTATTGCCAAATTGCACATAGGAAATCGAAGCAATAATAATACCTAGAGCTATGAATAACTGTAACGGGTTCAAAGCCCCAAAAAGATAAACCTAAACAATGTCTCAAGAATTAGAATTCCTCTGACTAACATTAAATTTTGATAGATCCGGTATTCTAGAGAAGCCGATGTTCAAATAGGTTTTCATTTGATTTGCCTCAAGAAGACCGCTCGTTTATATTCGTGTCTGCTTTAATAGAGAGCGTTCACAAATGACGTTTTTGCTTCGTTCTTTTAAATCGATGAAAAAACCCAAATCGTTCTCACTGCGAACAAGCTGTGGTGACAAAGTGCCAAAAAATCACCAGTAACTTGACCCGTTTTCCTACTGGTCTTGTTTCGACGCAATCGATGATTTCAAGAAAACGTCACCACTAGCGGTATTGTGCGTTTTGTTTTGACACTAAACCATACTGTTGATTTTCCTTAATGTCACCAATGTTATCGTCCCCTTAAACTGATTATACTGGTGACGTTTGTAAAAATCAGCGTTTAGGTGCCCCAAATGTGTTTCCGTTAGTGGTGACAAATAAATAAATCACCGATTATATCCCAGCGGTCGGTCTTTGATGTCAAGGGCCGAGGCAACGGTAGAAACAAATATTCGTGAGGCAGGACGGGTGCGTTTCTTATCGGCATTATCGGTGACGCGCAGACGATACCGCGGTTTAGCTATCCATATCTACTGTTAATCACCAAATATGAGCGGAAATAAGCACGAAGGGTCCAAACGTCCAGATAAGTTGTAGATCTGATCTGTTTTGCCGAGTAAAGTGTTCTAGGATGAAATCAGTTCAAGTAACTTTGAATACGAGAGAAAACTTGATGTGGAGTACAGTATGGCCTTCTTTATATTCAAGGCATTCTAAATGTTTTATATTAGACTTCATCTTAAGATATCTTAGGTTCATCTTAAGACCTACCATAATATATGCTGATACATAGTGTTTGTTCTCAAACAGATTTGGTGTCTATAAATATCGCGAGCACACACCCAGTTATACGGGCAGAAATGGAATGTGTATATGTCATAATTAATAAGGAGTGGAAGGTATTAATATTGGGATATTACAGGGACGTTCCTTTCAACGCATACATGCATACAGCGGCATTTTCATATTAACGTTGGTATATCTTTCCAATGATATAATTCAGCGTATTGGTCTGAGGTGGTGCGGGAGGGGGAAGGACCGAGCAAAGTTACGCTGCCTCTCATCATTTTAGCCCATGGAATCAATGAGACATTGTGAATTTATTATATCCGGATGAGGTTAGATATCTAATCTAATCTTATTATCATTATCCCATGTCGCTACATATTATCCAAATTATTTTCCAGGGCAAAGTTACGTGTATTTTTTGTATGAATACCACATATCTTCTATATGTGCGGTTTAGTAAATGTCTTCCTTGGTAAACATAGATTGAAAAGGCCCAATCCTGGATTCTCGAGATAAATGAATTCAGTCCTAAATAAATGTGCCCCGACAGCAGCGGCAGGCTTGAATTTGCTGTTTACACTGTTGCACTCTTTTCCATGCTTACAACAAAGGATATATTTTTGATAAATGAAAACTGGACCACATTTGTAGTTTTAACCTCAAGCTGCCAGAACTATAATCAGTGTAATATAATAGTCCTTTCTGTGATAATGTGATGCATATTGCATATTCCCCAAAATTATACCAGTTAAAAATTGAACTGCAACAGGCTGTAGGCCTCGGGAAGAGATCAGATCCATATGTCGCTGCTATCTGGTAAAATATATTGTTCACGGATTACCTTCAATTATAATTAAGTCCGGGAATGAGATCATTAACTTTATTGTTGAAATTTAAGTATTAGTGTATATCCAGTTTAGGTCATTTGATTGATATCGAAGAAACGTCAAAGACAAAATGTGCAGATCGTCAAAAATTAAACCATTACTGTTTTCTCGTAAGAAAATCGATGTGATGTTCGATAAATATATACATATCACCAGCTTGGTGCGCGGACATTCCCCCCTGCGGACATTTCCCCTTTCAGACTTTCCCCTCTTAGGACATTTCCCCCTTTCTGTATATTGTTGTACTTTGAATTCGTACGAATGTGTACCGAGGTTGAAATATTGACAAAAACAATTTTGAGCACTGTTTTCCTAGTTTTTTTCTATAATTTGGCATGATTAGACAATAGTTTTAGTTAATAACTGTCCGTCTTAGTTAACTATTCAGTGATAATGCATGTTTAGGTTATACATAGTATAATTTTCTGTCTATATTTTGCATGATTGAATAATAGCATACGTGATATGCATATAGGCTAACAGATATCACACAGTGATAAATAAATCTTAAAGAAATACTAACTAATTACTTATCTAATGTCAACCACAGGCTGAGTTAGGATAATAAAGGTGGAATCGGAGGTTTTAAAGACAAACAAAACAATTTCATTGTGTCAAGCACCGACAGATTCTACTCAGGCAACAACCAGGCTAACTCTCAGGATAAAAATAACAAACCAAATAATATTTTTACATAGTTTTAGAAATAAGTAATTATTTGAATTGGTGAACAGATTTGAAAGAAAAAATCGCTGTGAACATTGTCATATTGGCCCGCTTTCTCGGAAATAAATAATGTAATGTATTTTATATGATGGCCGAGAAGGGAAATCGCTGTGGGCCGACACACGAAGGCAGGATGCGAAGGACGAAGGTAAGATGCGAAGGACGAAGGTAGGATGCGAAGCGCGAAGTCAGGATGCGATGTGCGAAGCCAGGATGCGAAGCGCGAAGCCAGGATGGGTAGTCAGATGCGAAGTGCGAAGTTAGGATGCTAACTCTCGAAGGCAGGATTCGACGGCAGGATGCGAAATGCGAAGTTACCGCACCCGACTTCGCCACTTCACATCCTGCCATCCCGACTTCGCATCCTGAGTTCGCGATTCGCATCCTGACTTTGCATCCTGACTTCGAGCTTCGCATCCTGGATTCGCATTTCGCACCGGCCTTCGCATCCTGCCCTCGTCCTTCGCAACCTGCCTTCGCATCGTGACTTCGCGCTAAGCTTCCAGTCTGTGCATTGTTTTGTTCTGATTTCGCATCCGGACTTCGTGCTTCGCATCCTGGCTTCTCCACTTCGCATCTTGCCTTCGCCGCTTCGCATCCTGACTTCGCGCTTCACATCATGACTCAGCTCTTCGCATCCAGGCTTCGCCACTTCGCATCCTGCCTTCGCCACTTCGCATCCTGACTTCGCGCTTCGCATCCGACCTTCGTCCTTCGCAACCTACCTTCGTGTGTCGGCCCGTAACAATTAACACAATACAGCGATTTCCATTCTCGGCCACCATATACAATACATTACATTATTTATTTCCGAGAAAACGGGCAAAACGTATCTCCGGCAAACTAGGGCCGGGAGTTTCTGGGGCCTATACGGGCCGGGGTCCCTCTCCTGTTGCTCTTTTAGAATTCGTTTATTTTAACTTTGTGTTAATATATCGTATTCGTATAGTACTGTTTTCTAATGTTCCAATACGAAATACAACTAAAACGTCCAATAGATTCAGGCATGATGTGTGACCTTTTCATTGCGGCGATCTTGTATCCGGAGCTTCCCTAGCCTAGGCGGCCCCTGTATCCTCGCCGGTTGGGCTGTCATAGTCGAACCCCCTATGAATTTTCGCTAGATCCACTCTTCAAGATGCGTATGTTATGTTCATGTATCTAAGTCTGATAAACGTTTAAATATCAGCCCCCCACCCCCCCCCAATGACCATTGCCAACTAACGTAATATACCTCGAAATAATTCCATGAAAATTACGGGTGCTTATATCTTTCTATCTACATGAACGTCTCGAAACTAGACCTATACGTTGAACTTTGAGCAAAATACCGGCCCGAATATTAGCATTTAGTAAATTAAATGAACCGTGGGTTACAGCTAATCCGCTAAGCTGATATGCTTGTACAACGAGAAGACTGGTGCAGTCCGCTATATGATTCGTTTGCAGAATAATTTAGGAAGTTGCTATCCGCAAGAAATTATGTCAGTTAGTAACCATTACCAGATCACAAAGGCAGTAAAGGACAGAACTAAATTAAGATTGAATGCGACAAGCGAACTCTTGTGGTTAGACATGTGCGTCAGTTTTGATCGCAGCTCAAGAAAAACACTCGCGCGATTATTAATATGATAGATCAGGCTGAGATATTTAAATCGTTCTGTTTGCTTATATCGCCCGGTATTTCATTCACCATCCGGTACATTACGGTACATTATTTATTTCCGAGAAAACGGGCCAATATGACAATGTTTACAGCGTTTTTTTCTTTCAAATTTGTTCACCAACTCAAATAATTACTTAATTTCTAAAACTATGCCAAAATATTATTTGGTTTGTTATTTTTATCCTGAGAGTTAGCCTGGTTGTTGCCTGAGTAGAATCAGTCGGTGCTTGACACAATGAAATTGTTTTGTTTGTCTTTATAACCTCCGATTACACCTTTATTATCCTAACTCGGCCTGTGGATGACATTAGATAAGTAATTGGTTAGTATTTCTTTGAGATTTATTTATCACTGTGTGATATCTGTTAACCTATATGCATATCACGTGTGCTATTATTCAATCATGCAAAATATAGACAGAAAATTATACTATGTATAACCTAAACATGCATTATCACCGAATAGTTAACTAAGACGGACCGTTATTAACTAAAACTATTGTTTAATCATGCCAAATTATAGAAAAAAAATAGGCAAACAACGCTCAAAATTGTGTTTGTCAATATTTCAACCTTGGTACACATTCGTACGAAATCTAAGTACAACAATGTACAGAAAGTGGGAAATGTCCTAAGAGGGAAAAGTCTGCAAGGGGAAATGTCCGCAGGGCGGAATGTCCGCTCACCAAGCTGGTGATATGTATATATTTATCGAACATCGATTTTTTTACGAGAAAACAGTAATGTTTTAATTTTTGACGATCTGCACATTTTGTCTTTGACGTTTCTTCGATATCAATCAAATGATCTAAACTGGATATACACTAATACTTAAATTCCAACAATAAAGTTAATGATCTCAATCCCGGACTTAATTATAATTGAAGGTAATCCGTGAACAATATATTTTACCAGATATCAGCGACATATGGATCTGATCTCTTCCAGAGGCCTACAGCCTGTTGCAGTTCAATTTTTAACTGGTTTAATTTTGGGGAATATGCAATGTGCATCACATTATCACAGAAAGGACTATTATATTACACTGATTATAGTTCTGGCAGCTTCAGATTAAAACTACAAATGTGGTCCAGTTTTCATTCATCAAAAATAGATCCTTTGTTGTAAGCATGGGAAAGAGTGCAACAGTGTGAACCGCAAATTCAAGCCTGCCGCTGCTGTCGGGGCACATTTATTTAGGACTGAATTCATTTATCTCGGGAATCCAGGATTGGGCCTTTTCAATCTATGTTTACAAAGGAAGACATTTACTAAGCCGCACATATAGAAGATATGTGGTATTCATACAAAAAATACACGTAACTTTGCCCTGGAAAATAATTTGGATAATATGTATCGACATAGGATAATGATAATACGATTAGATTAGATTAGATATCTAACCCCATCCGGGTATAATAAATTCACAATTGGGAAGATATACCAACGTTAATTTGAAAATGCAGCTGTATGCATGTATGCGTTGAAAGGAACGTTCCTGTAATATCCCAATATTAATACTTTCCACTCCTTATTAATTATGACATATACACAGTCCATTTCTGCCCGTATTACTGGGTGTGTGCTCGCGATATTTATAGACACCAAATCTGTTTGAGAACAAACACTATGTATCAGCATATATTATGGTAAGTCTTAAGATGAACCTAAGATGTCTTAAGATGAAGTCTAATATAAAACATTTAGAATGACTTGAATATAAAGAAGGCCGTACTGTACTCCACATCAAGTTTTCTCTCGTATTCAAAGTTACTTGAACTGATTTCATCGTAGAACACTTTACTCGGCAAAACAGATCAGATCTACAACTTATCTGGACGTTTGGGCCCTTCGTGCTTATTTCCGCTCATATTTGGTGATTAACAGTAGATATGGATAGCTAAACCGCGGTATCGTCTGCGCGTCACCGATAATGCCGATAAGAGACGCACCCGTCCTGCCTCACGAACATTTATCTCTACCGTTGCCTCGGCCCTTGACATCAAAGACCGACCGCTGGGATATAATCGGTGATTTATTTATTTGTCACCACTAACGGAAACACATTTGGGGCACATAAACGTTGATTTTTACAAACGTCACCAGTATAATCAGTTTAAGGGGACGATAACACTGGTGACATTAAGGAAAATCAGCAGTATGGGTTAGTGTCAAAACGGAACGCACAATACCGTTAGTGGTGACGTTTTCTTGAAATCATCGATTGCGTTGAAACAAGACCAATAGGAAAACGGGTCAAGTTACTGGTGATTTTTTGGCACTTTGTCACCACAGCTTGTTCACAGTGTCTACACCCATCCTTTTGATTTTCGTGGAAAACCACTAAATAAAACATTCAACGCATTGGTGCAATCGGCAGTGAACGAAGTCGTTCGTTTTTGTGGAAAGCCATTGCATTTTTCCCTTCTTTGTTTACCATCGTTCCATCGTTGGCTGGAAAACGAAGGCGCAATAATACAGTCGCGTGATGATCGCATTATTCAACCTTATAACACAATCTCCGTGGGTACTGAGAAGAGAATCCGATAATTCAATGCCAAATTCTCCAACGTTTGGAAAGGCAGTAAATTACTTTTGCGTGTAACCAGATATTGAAGTTAAGCTACATAATTAGAAAACAAAGGAAAGTAATGCACATGTTTTCTCCCGGCTTGAGCAGATAACCCCGCGGCAGACCCTGGCAATTCGGTTCGTCCTAAATGCTATCTCCTTGCCAATCTCGATCGCAGTATTTATTGTTATCCGAATTTGTATTGTATATAGTCTAATATATTAATCGCTATATGTACGTGAAGGAACAAACCACACCAGCCCCGAATCCCACAAGCGCCGCGATATCATTTATTATACCGTTGAATATCTATCTTCCATGGTCGATATATACTACCAAATTCACAAACTCAGTAATTCCTTCAACGCCCAATCCCAAAAAGAAATCTTCATTTTTAATATTTATTTCTTCCTCTATTAACAATTTATAATATACGTTTTAGCATGTACATGCATTTTTTGACATATGACTAATAATTAAAAACAGCATTGTGTTAGCTTTTTATTGTCTTAATCTTTATTGATGTTTGTCCATTGTGATTAATACTTTTAACTATATTTAATTAAAGGGTGCATTTATGGGTATAGTTTGGCATTCTGTTAAACCTATCTGGCCTGGGTTTTTTGGGGCCTGTTCTGGCATGGGGGGAAGGGGGGCGAAATGACCCTCCCTGATTATTTTTCTCCCCTTGAGCTAGGGGGATGAAACTTACTACACTATACCCTTGGGTCAAGACATACTAGACAATGTAAAAAAATCTACGATGGCCGCTTTGATGACGTCACAGTGACGTCATTTGTGTAAAACGGCATTTTTGATCGATTTTTCGGTCGGATTTTTCGAATTTTTGATTTATGCAATTTCTCCGCAAAAACTGCATGATAAATTAGTAAATATTAATGTGATGTGAAATAAAATAGTTTTTGCCCACTTTTCATCGCGGAAAAGCAGAAATTGTGAAGAAATATGGCAAAAATATCACTTTTCTGATACCCCACGCGGCCGCCATCTTGAATTTCCTCATGATCCTTTTCTCCGGCGGTTATGCAAATGGCCTCAAAATGACCCCAATATGATAAGCTATAAAGTCACGGAGTTTCAGCACTTCATTTGTTGTCGTTCCGGAGATAGCACAGAAAGTTTGGTAGGGGGGCCATTTCGCCCCCACCCGCCCCCTTCCAAGCCAGGTAAGGTTAAGTTTGTTGTCGCTAAATTAGTGAAATATTGTTTAATGTTACCGTAACTTTATCCTAATGTAATATATTTGATTTCAGTTTTCATCCAATTGATCTTAGTTTGGGAAATATTGTTCAATTCGGAATGAACGACTTTCGGGGTAAATAGTTACAGGTCGTATTATTAGCGGCACTACTGACAGTCAGCCGAACGTGCGTGTTACATGTAACAGCGGTCTTATTTGAATTCTTCAACTAAATTTGTTCAGAATGGTGCATGAATTACAAGGCCTTATAAGGGGTCACGTCTAATATAGATCGCTAAATTTCTCGGCTGAAACCTCGAGCGCAGAACCGGGACCCCTTATATTCTCTTACCTGGATAATTGATTTTATATCTGACGCAGAATAAATGGCATCTTTAGGGTATTCGTTGCCTGAATTCGAAGAACATAACCGGCAACCATAGAGTGTTTAACGTAATAACGCGAAACAAGATATTGTGTTAATGACACCGACATGTGCACCTTCCTTCATAAATGACCTGTTGATTCCTAATCGCAGAAAGTACTAATATGAATTCTTACCTTCCGCTTAAAGAGTTGTTTGTATATATCAGCCATTGGCGTTGTTTGTTTCACTGTGTGAAGCCATCGGTTTCATGTTGAGTAGTAAAATGAGGCGTTGATTTCAAATTCAACTCAGTCTGGCTTAGCGATGTTTATAATTTCACTCCGCTATTGATCTCTAACAATTGTCAGACGGACGCTAGGCTATTAATTGGAATTGTTAGTTTTAACGGGTTTTTTTTCATTTCCATAAATCTATATTATTGTATTTATTTTCTTCTTAGTTAGGCCCGATTGTTCTCAAATTAACTCGACATGAACTTCCCGCAGACGAATTCTCTGCCAAATATATCAAATCATAAGAAGTTCAAATAAAGGGATTATCGATAACGTTTGACTGCCGAGAAGTGGCTAGCGGCAATATTGACCATCAGAATTTGAGGTGTTTATAATTCGCACGTCACACCATAGTCGGTCTGTGAAAAACCGCCGGCTTCAAACAACAGCGAAGGAGAGGGGTCGGAGGGGTTATTTTCTTTGAAAGAAAAAACTTAAATAACATTGTGGCTTAATAATATCCTTCCCTTTTATTATTTGTTGCTCATTTCCTGCGTCTAGCAAATTCACCAAAAAATGAAAGTAATTAACGCACAATTCAGGCCGCAATGCCGTTTTGGACCTACGGTCACGCACGTTTTACTATCAACGATACTGCTTTGTCCATGAGAACGCTGCCAGGGAGTGATCAAAAATTTCAATCGAACGTTCATGTTAAAATTCTCCGCTTTCGAGTGAATTACCATTCGATCCTGTGGTCCTCAATGCCATTATTTGTCTGAATAACGGGGAAATCTCTAACGAATTCGAAGCATCAAGTCCAGCTGCTATCAAATAAATATTATCAATAAAGATTTTCTCCCATTCTGATATACTTTCAGGAGAACATATGTACATGTACTTATATTCCAGATTTGCAGCGGCGATGTTCCGATTCACTGAGCCGTTACATGCATAGGCCAGCAACTTTTGCTGTAAAAATGATGCTACGCTTATTTGAACTTTAATATTTTGGTATGTATCGCAAAATACATGGTATGAAGGTATTTCAAATGATTAATATCTTTGAAATGAAATTGTTTATTTATGAATAACAGTTAATTGTGTTGACATTGAAATTAGGCATTTAATTCTTCACAAATCGCTGGAAGATAGGACCAATCTATAATAATAATACTTAAACAAGCGTATTTTTTAAATGAATTTAAATACAAATAATATCATTCAACAATACAAGGAATTGTGGGTGTCTTATTTCTGACTTAATGCAAGATATGAATCTCGGCTGGGCTGAAATGAGTTGTACGGTGGCAGGGGCGTCGAAAGCAAATTGAAAATGGTACGGTCATGACCTTACCTGCCGTATTTTGTGTCCCCTTCTTTTCTTCTTCGTTTTTCTTAACTTTATTTTATTTATTCTTAGTTTTTCTTTGCACAAAAGTGGTACGCCTTTGGGTGTGGGTAGTTGTTTTAATCTTGAAACTATATGTCAGGCCGATACTCAATATCTGGATTATGTAATATTTATTTCAGTGGTCAGATAGTAAGACGATCACTGTATCCATGTTTAATCGGTGTCAGGACTTTTCGGCACGCGACATTTCGGCACGCGATTTTTTGCCACAAAGGAAAGGTACGACATTTCGTCACGCGACATTTCGGCACCCCTTTTTGTCAGACCAAATTATGCAAAAAATAAAGATTTTCACATTCTTTTTTAGCATATGTTTAACATATAGAAACAGACCGTTTTAATGGTTACCAAGTTGTAGATTATCATAGCTCACAATTATCCACGAAATTTCGGCAGCATTTTTTTAACATATTAAGGTTGATGGCGATTGTTTGGTGAGGTTTTTACTAGCAATAGAATATTTATGTAATGCTTTTTGCTTTATGACAAATTCACAATATTCTAAAAACCAGCTGCATATGTGAAAAAAGTTGCAAAAATATCGCAGATATTCGCAGATATTCGCAGTCAAAAAATTACAACTTGGTAACCCTTAACATGATTTGTTTACATGTTAAACATATATAAAAACAGATCAGAAAATCGTAATTCTTAATATAATTTGGATCGTAAAAAAACGATGCCGAAATGTCGTGTGTCAAAATGCCGTACTCTTCATTTTGTGCCAAGATGTCGCATGTCGAACTGTCGCGGATTCGTTTAATCATAAGACTTTTTTTATATTATTTCTAATAATAGTATCTGCATTCTCAATAAAAACAATATATTTTATACAAATATTAACCCTTTGTCACTCTGAATTTAACAGTGTTATCGTTGTCCTCACCATTTCATGTTACCCTTTTTTATTTTCACAAATATCCACAGTACCCATTTTGCTTCAATAGCCTTTTTTTAGATAAAAAGAACAGCTCGCTGTTAAAGCAATCGTAAAGTACACGAAGAGAAACACAATCCAACTGACAAACACGCATTTTCTAACTGTAACCAAAGTGGTTCCTTCAGAAAGCATTCTGGCCACATTCTGGGTTAATAATAATAACATTATTATATATCTTATTTGTTTGATGCCGTCAGCCTATTTGAGAAAATAAATCAAGCTATACACACTCTTAACACGCTAATGTTAGATTTAACATCTAGATTGTCGGGGGAAGGAAAGCATTTAGAAAGTGTTGTATTCACCATTTTTAAGTTTACTGTATCGGATCGAAGCTTCAAAATCTCGATTTTTGCTTTCTTTGTCTTATACCACAGTCAAACCTACAAGTTTGGGGAATAAGAAATTATGAAAATTAATGCATTGTAGTAAAAAAAATGCCTTTTTAAAACTCAAGCCATTCGTGGTGCAGTAGTGCTGATTGCTTTTTGGTCGCTTGCTCTATTTAGTTTTTCGCCAAAAAGTGTTTTCCCCTTCTAATTTTTCTCTTGTTATTTGATGTATAAACATGAACTTTGGACACAATATTCCAATCATGTAGATATTCAAAATTTTGCCTCATATTTTATAAGTTCGGCCCTGTTAATGAATTATTTATGATTTAGTGGAGAGGGGTGGAGTTTCTGTAGATTTTGTCAATCTTTCAACTTTGCACGACGATAAAATAACTTCTAGGCCCTAACTTAAAAAAAGTGAAGCAACCTATTTCTATTAAAATGGTAAAGTTCATTATTCCAAAAAGCAAGTTTGTTTGATGAAAACTGAGAAAGTTATTAGCGCGTGATTTTGAGGACTATACTTTTGTAAATGATATCATTTATCTTTAAATAAATCGATTCTTGTAATAAATTGGAGAAAGTTATCTATTTATCTAAATTCTTCGAATCAAGGGCTTTCAGAAAATGTATGGTTTGTATGGATACAAAAAAGCACTGCCTCGTAATTAAGCAAAATTGTGATACGTACACGTACGCAACTGGGGCCCGACACAGTAACCTTAAGTGTTATATGCCACATTTTAAGCTGTTGCATTCAACACTTAAAAGTGGTGAATACAACTCTTTCTAAGTGCTTTCCCTTCTTCAACACTTCAGATGTTAAATCTAACATTAGCGTATTAAGAATGTACCAGTTATCGGAACAGAATGAATCTCTGTATGGGTTCTCACTTGTGGTTAGTTTGAAATATTCTGAACAGAATCATGTGTACAGCTTCTCATCGTTAAATCAGCAGTCTCAATGTTTGGGTTACAACACTGAATATTAAATTAATATTTATTAATTATCGTCAGAAAGTTTAATACGGTACCGGGTATAGTATACCGGTAGGCCTGTTATTGACGGTTTAACGGCCTACAATTATGGGCTACCGTCAGTCAAGCAGTATGTGGGCGTGTTTTAGTGTGACGTCCCTCAGGCGAAACTACTTTCGATCATTTATTTCTCCAGCAAGTCACAGCGTTGGAAACTCTACAGAAAACCATCAAGCGAACGCAATGGCTTTTTCTTCGATCATTTTTCCAATGTTTTTTTTAATAAACGAACCAACAATACACCCATCGTTCGTGGCATGGTTTGCACGAAATGGTTTAAACCGTGGATCCACGAACGTTAAATGGGAACGCACCTTTACATACGTTTATAATTTGACGCACGTGGAAATGCACCTGAAATCTTCAAAGCATATTTCATTACTATTTTGTTAAACAACCTGAAAACGACCAGCCGCTGACCAAGAACAGTCACACAAGCATTAATGGTTCATGTCGGCTTATATAAAGGCTTTGTTTATAGTGCCTTTGCCTTGCCGTAGGAAAACCGCTTATACAAATTCGTGTGCCGTTATATAAAGCTTTTAATTGAAAGTACGTAGAATGCACCCCCAAAAGCGTTCAAAGCATATTGCAGTATAATTTTGCCAAACAACATGAGAATGTCCAAATACAGTCACACACTCATTGATGGTTCTTGTCGGCTTATATATAGCTCTTGTATTTTTCTCAAGAGTGTTTGTCGGTTTTAATGATTTGCTCAGTTTGCATTGGAGAATAGCGGGAAAACTACTAAAGATACAAATAACAAGATGACTGTAGACATCACGGATCCAGAGTGACAGCCTTCGAACATGTGCTTATTTATCACAAACTCCAAGATAACGATCAAACCACTTGATTTAGAAACATTATTTTTAGATATTCTTGATCACCGCGCAATGTATCATGCACATAGTTACTTGGTTTTGCAAAATCCGTAACTTGAATATCCCGAAAAATGTTATTGGTCGATGGCGGCCATTTTGTTTTAAGTAGCGATGCCTAGAGTAAGATGAGCATTTCCCCCATCCGTATATTATGTATACGAAGTTTAGCGCTGATTGACCGGGTGGTCCCAGAAGAAGATTGCTAAAGGTTTTTACAAAAAAAACGAGATAAATCAAAGATGGCCGCCGAAGTTTTAGGCCAATCAGCTTGTTCTTAGAATATGCACCAGATACCCGTATATGTAGTCGTCCCTGAAAGTGACCTAGCTGATTTTGTGTTATCGCATGCGAGAAATATGGCAGAATTTTTTTTTTATATAATAATAACGAGCAGCTATGGGTCGGCTCCCGAATCTAAGCATTCCAGACTTACCTTATTATTTGACAATGTGCGTGGCAGAGACTTCAAGGTAATATTCAACCAATCCTTCAACAGTTGGACGGGAAGTGAACGGACGTGTTTTTCCTGTACTCTCGACTGTCAGCAACAACAACAACTCTTCCGAAGGCAGCCACCCGTTTGGATATGTTATCTACATTCTTATATATCATCGGAGTTATGTTAATCTCAAACCCCACTTCAAAGGAACTGGAACACCTCCCCATCACACAAACGTACGGCAATACCAAAATATGTTATTGTAAACAACGGCCCATGGCATCCCGAAATATCAGCCGTGAACGAACTGCATCGACGAATATCCTCAGGTATGAACATTGTTACTATAAAAGAGAATGTGCGACACAATAGACACACTACCAGGTCGCCACTGTTATATCGGACGGAGAAATATTACCCAACACAAATTATTGTGTCTACCGTAAATACAGGGATACTACCAAAAAAATAGCAAATTTAAAGAAAAGAAAGGTAGCGGCGCCTTAATTACTGCCAACAACAAATTTAATTCCAGTAAAAGATCGAATTTAGAAACTGATCTTGAAATTGTGTGGGTGCAAATCTACTTTCAAAAGTTCAGTGTTCACCTAGGATCTGCATATATTCCGGATTGGTCAACATCAGAGGCACGGAGTGGACTCGAACTCTCTTTATCGAAAGTGTATAATACCGCAAATATTGATCGAGATTGCATTGTTCTATGTGACGATTTCAACAGAAGAGATATACAATGGGTACAATCCAGTAGTAAGAGCAACATGAAGCCCGCCTCTTGGACTGAGGGTCACTCAAACAAGTGTTTGGAAATCCTAGATGAATACGATTTGAAACAATACAATCTACACAATACGTGTAACAATCACCTTTTAGACCGCATTTGTGCAAACAACTGTGAGTGTATAGTTGAATTAACAGAAAGTCGTGACCCCAAAGCACGACGCTCGCGATTGCGTTCAAAATTGACGACTATTCACAGAAACTCACTCAAGGTGTGAGAAAAGTTTTCAACTTTCGGAAAGCTGACTCCCCTCACATGAGATATCTTTTCTCTTCTGTCGCGTGTTCATAAATATTGCACTATACCGACATCGAGAAATCAGTCAGCAATTTTTATGACGTATTTGCGACGATCAAAGACTGTGTCCCTACCATAACACTACGTGACCGGAAATTCCCTCCTTGATATGACCATGATTTGATCTCACTGCTGAAAGAGAATAAACGGACCTACAACGAATATAGGAAGTCCAAAACTCCAGGCGACTACGAAACTTTCTCATCATACCCTAAAGAATTTAAGGACACCAAACGAGAAAAATATAAATGTTATATTGAAAAAATAGAAAATGCATCAATAACAAATACCAAACGACTTTGGGGATTCGCGAAACTGAAGAAGAAGAGCTCCGTGCCATCAGCAATCAAGTACGGAGACTGTGGATCACAAACTCCCGAACAGGCTGTGGAATATTTTAGTGATTTTTTTTTCAGAGTGTATTTACTACTCCAGAAAACAACAACGAGCCCACGCCTGACATGATATTAAACTCTCAACGGAAGATATTGCGAAATCATTACTGAAAACCAACATACACAAAGCATGCGGACCAGACAACGTCTCCGGGTACATTCTGAGGGAATGTGTTCACGGACTCTCCATACCGCTGACAATGATATTTAATGCTTCACTTGCCAGCGGTGTACTAGTATTTCCCTCGCAATTTAAACAAGCAAATATCGTCCCAATCTTCAAAAAGGGAAACAAACAAAATGTACTGAATTATAGACCAATATTTCTCTTGCTATAAAATCATTGAGAAAGCTGTGTACCATGTCAGCAAATGCATCCTTCCTGAAAAACACGGATTTACGAAAATCAGGGAAAGTATTTGACTCTATTTCTCACAGAATGTTAATCCATAGGCTGAAATATTATGGCTTCACTGGTAATATACTGAATTGACTGCAATCCTATCTCTCAAATAGGACCCAAAGAGTTACTCTCAGTGGGGCAGAGTCGTCATGGAAGTCAGTGTTATCCGGGGTACCACATGGCTCTTTGATTGATCTACTATTATTCATCATATATGTTAATGATATGTCAGCCTGTATCTCATCCTCGGCCCTATCAGTGTACGCAGATGACACCAAACTTTTTAAAACTATTCAATCTGTAGAAGACGCACGAGACATCCAATCCGATGTTTTTAAGCCTTCCAGAAGCAGAATAAATATTAGAATATATAGTTTTTTTCAATAGATCCATGCATTGATTTAATCAGCTAGTCACAAAATATGATCTTGACATCTTTGTTACCCATTCTCGTTTTAAGCGCAGGGTCACATCAGCGATCTTTTCTTAATTGGCAACCATTTTATTTTTATTTTTCTTTCAATGTATTTTTTATTTCATAACTATATATAGTTTATAATTTTTAAATGTGCTCAACTATGTGCTTAATCTATTAACCTATACTTATTTTTGTTATCTCGAATTCTTATTCCATTTCTCTACATCTTGTTATTTATGTTATGTACGACTTTTACTGTATATTCTTGTAAATGTTATGTTATCAGACCTCTAAGTTGTCCCATGGCCTGAGGGATTCTGAAAAAAATACAAATCGCAGTTTTGGAGATCTCCAATGTACGAGTTGTCACAGCGAAACAGCTCACCAATTACCAGTATACGAGTTGTCAGAGCATTTCCATCATAGCTCTCTAGACTTGTATCTAATACCGCTTATGCCGGTGCTAGGGGCCGTGTGGTCATATCATCCAAGTTGCCACATGAACAGGTACAATAAAAGCGTACCTGAGATACAACACATATCACGAATCGTTAGATTCTTGGTATTTGCTTTAGAATAGGTTAACCAGAAGACTATTCTGTGAAGTCATGTGACGCAGTCAGTGTGTCGGCACCTCTTCCCACTTCCCTTATATGTGTTGTAATTACAGTTGAAACTATGTTGAAATTGTTGGCATACTTCTGAAAGAGCTGCTCTTTGATAGTATAATGCAACAAACTGCAAGGCTGCACATCACGCAATTCCAGGGTAACAGGGATGTCGAGTAAGGGTGAGGGGGATGAATCTGGTGGGGAGGATGATTGGAATCTATCGGAATGGGGGGAAAGTTAATTGTTAAGGATCGTGTGGGAAATTAGGGCCTGGGCGATATGTTTTAGTCACTTGGTATTTGACAGTGACCTCATAATGTCATAATTATTGTATTTTTCCGTAATTTTTCATATATATTTTATTTTATTTTTTTTATGAAAATACGGTTCTGCATATTCGAAAATTATCATATGAGGTAATCTATAAAAAAAATATCATATACTGTGGTCACTTGGTCAGCTCCAGTGACGTCTGCATTTATCGGTATTTTTATATCATTGAAATTCGTCATATCATTGAAACTACATCATCACATGTAATCAATGACAAATTTATACCCTATCATTCAAACAAAGGACAAGTTGCGGTAAGATAGCGGGCGGTCCTACGCTGACCGTGTATTGTCAAGCCTCTATTATGTGGAAGCTCTGTGACGCTGCACAGAACGGCGGAATCCCCATGTCTAAAAATAAATGCAATCGGTTTCGAGGTTAGGCCGCTCCAAACGACTTTATCGTTTCACACACAACATAACTTTAAATATGTTTTTTCCAGTCTAGTATTTTAATCAATTTATCCTCGTCATTTATCTGACAATTTCATTTCATTTTGCTTCTTTAACACTACCTGCCCGGGGGGCTACCAAACTTTCTGCCCTATCTCAGGAACGACAAAAAATGGAGAGCTAAAACTCTGTTTCTTTATAGTTTATCATATTGGGGTCATTTTAAGCCTATTTGCATAACCCGTCGAGCAGAGGATCATGGGACAATTCAAGATGGTGACCACCTGGGGTACCAGAAAGGTGATGTTTTTGTCATATTTCTTCAAAATTTCTGCTTTTTCGCGACGAAAAGTGGGCAAAAATTATATTATTTCACATCACAATAATATTTACTAATTTATCATGCAGTTTTTGCGGAGAAATTGCATAAATAAAAAATTCGGAAAATCTTACTCAAAAATCGACCAAAACATGCCATTTTTAAAAATGACGTCACTGTCACGTCATCAAAGCGGCCATCTTAGATTTTTTTTTTACATTTTCTGGTAGAGCTTGACCCAAGGATATAGTGTGGTAAGGTTCAGCCTCCTTGTCCCCAAAAGCTCTCGTCCGCGTTATGCCCTTTCCTAAAGTGGCTTATATGTGTTGTAATTTCAATCAAATGACTGGTGCAAAACATAACCCCTGTTGGCACGAGAATCGCCTGTCAAATAAACATATCCAGTCGGACCTCCGGTGAAACAAACTTCATGTTTACACCTCTTTTTGCAAACCATTGCAAAGGGAAGAAGAACGCAATGCGCGGGTAAATATGTCGTGCGAACCTGTGCTGTGTGAGTCCGAGGCATTGGGTTTTGCTGGTTCACTGTTTCCTCGAGCAGATCTGTCGCACGGCCGTCTACATAGAGGGTAAATCTATACCGTTATGTCTGTATCATGCGCACATTTACCCTGAGCCCAATTAAATTGTGAAGCAGATATTTTTCTTGTTTGGCCTGATGGTAAAACCCTCACACAAAGTTCGCATTCACCTTTTCAAAGGTGACACTTATGCTGACAGCAGCTGATCACTCAAAAACTATATAAATCGGCTACTCTGATCATGATGCTTGAACATAATAGATCGGAGTGAAAATTGACAAATAAAAACGTCGGAAAATTGACCTGAACGTAGAACAGTTAACCAATGCGCACACTGACGCTCATGTATACAGTCACACTGCATGCCGAGTACTTTTGTCACATTTGAATTATAAGTTTACATATATTATCTATAATTTAAATTATCAGCATGGACATTTTAAAGTTACATTATGGTTCACAATTCGAAGAAAATAATCTCAAGTTTTTATGAACACGAAAAAAAAATCGTGTCAGACACGAATCGAACTCCCAATAGTCAACTATACAATTCACCGAAGCATACGATCTTACCACACGGCCACTGGCGTAAACGCTTATTTCAGAGACGTATTTGGAATTGCAACACTTCGTTCCAGGTTGCAAAAAAACAACGAATTGGTTTTTCAATATTTATCAAAAAACACTTCTTGAACCAAAATGAAATTAACACAAATGAAACATAATTATATAATAACAAATTTATGATCAGAATGAATTTGGTTTGCGAGGTGTTTTTTCGGAAATTTAGGAAAATACTATGGGAATTCCCCCCAAAAGTTAAAAAAACGCACATTTGCACGTTTTTACATCCTATTAACCTGAACATTATGCTTAATTTTGGATCGATTTTTCTCATATATAACCAGCTACTGTTTTACTTTGAAATATTTGAAATTGGCAATTCTGCTGCTGAAATGAAAATTCTGTTTCTTACTGCAACACCTATAGGACAGAAATCCATCTTACTGCAACTCGTCCAAAAGAAACTGCCAAGAAAACGTGAAAAAAAAATATTGCTGGCAAGTCATAAATAATCTTCCCACGATCTCTTTCCAGCCACTTTTGTCGTACATTCTCAACGATAACATCGAGCATGTACCAAATCATCCCGGTGAACATTTTGCTGAGCGATACACAACCACAGAACATTTAGTTGCCTGAATTGCTCTCTTCTCCGAATAGTAGGCCGGCCAAAGACCTCAAAAACGCTTTTAAAAACTTTCGATGGCATTTTTTTGTTACAAATGGGTACCCATGCTAAATTAGTTCTTTGAGTGGTGGAGATCAAGGCAGGAGGGGATACCACCCTGATTTTGGTCAATTAAGGTCATTTTTGGGGTCAATCGTTGGGTCAAATAAGGTCAAAAATGGGTAAAATCGGTTATAAATTAACATCCACCACATTGTTTGTTACCAATGAGTATCCAAGCTGAATTAGTTGTGAGTAGTGTAGAATGTCAGGTAGTCATAGATAACACGTTTATTATAAGAATTAAGGTCATTTTAGGGTCACTTTTGGGGCAAATAAGGTCAAAAATTTGTGAAAATCGGTTATATGTACAGTACTAATTGTTACGATTGAGTATTCCAGTTGAATCAGTTGAATGTAGTGTAGGGTTGGATGTAGTCATCGATACCACGTTAATTATTAGAATCAAGGTCAAAATTGGTGAAAATCAGTTATAAATTATAGTCACAGTACTAATTGTTCTAATTTGAATCAGTAGTATGTAGTATAAGTTTTATATTAGTCATAGATAACACGTTAATTATCCAAATTAAGATCATTTTAGGGTAAGTTTTTGGTAAATGAGGTCAAAAATGGGCACAAATCGGTTATAAATTAATATCTACACTACTAATTGTTACCAATGGGTAGACAGACGGAATTAGTTGCATGTGGTGTAGGGTTTAAGATAGACATAATAACCATTATGTAACCATTATATTGTCTATCGATGATTATTTTTCTAGCTGAGGATTGTACGAATAGAGCCAAACTAAGCCCATAAATAGTCAGATCGATCTGTTTTGTGAAGGGGTTTGGCTTTGAGAAATTGCTACTTTCAGCTCCATGTAACCACATTACCTTGAATTATAAGAGCAAAATGAGAATATGAGTCTCAGATGAACCCACATGGTCACCATTTTGAATTTAATAATTGTATTCTCAGCTGGAGATTATGCCAACAGAATAAAAACAGGAATAATGTAGTAATCTATGGCGTTATTCTGCTCAATTTAAACAAGTTTGTACCTGGAATAAAAATATTCTAACAGTAATATGAAGAAAGAAGAACTTCCGGATGACTCCTTATGGTCGCCATTTTGAATTTAACTATCATTTTTAATCTGCCGACTAAGCAAATAGATTCAAAATGGGCAAAATATGTATTTGGCTATGATGTGGGACTCTTCGGTTTTGATAAACTACACAATCAACTAAGAACACTGCCTTGATATGCACGAGATTCAGATAACCCCACACAGCTGTCATATTGAATTTGAACATCGTATTTTGATCTTGGGCATATGCAAATAGATTCAAAATGAGCGTAAGTTGTTAGGCTATCCCTCTCTTTTGATAAATTTGCACAACAAGCGAAGAATAGTGGCTTGAAGTAAAAGAGCAACAAGAAAAACCAAGATTTTCAGATGACCCCATATGGACACCATTTTGAATTTGATCATCAAATCTTGATCTTAGGGATACGTAAGTAGATTCAAAAAGAGTATAGGTTGTTGGGCTATGCTTGGAGATCCCACAGTTTTGATAAATTTGCATAATAAGCTGAGAATAATGCCTTGAACTATACGAGCTACGGCCAAAAGTGTGATTTTCAGATGGCTCCATATGGCCGCCATTTTGAATTTGACCATCAAATATTGGTCTTAGACACATGTAAATAGATTCAAAATGGACATAGAATGTTAGACTATGCATAGAGATCCCTCAGTTTTGATACATTTGCTCAGTGAGGTAAAAATAATGTCTACATGAGCAAAAGGGAAAAATGTGATTTTCAGATGACCCCATATGGACGCCATTTTGAATTTGACCATCAAATCTTGATCTGTGAGATATGTATATAGATTCAAAATGGGCATAGGATGTTGGGCTATGCTTAGAGATCCCTCGGTTTTGCTAAATTGGCATAATGAGCTAAGAATAATGCTTTGAATTACACGAGCAACAGGAAAAAGTGTGATTTTCAGATGACCCCATATGGCCGCCATTTTGAATTTGACCATCAAATCTTGATTTTTGGCATATGTAAATAGATGCAAAATGGGAATAAAATGTTAGGCTATGCATAAGGATCCCTCGGTTTTGATAAATTTGCGCAGTGAGGTAAGAAAACTGCCTTGAACTACACGAGCAACAACAAATGTGATTTTCAGATTACCCACCTATCCGCCATTTTGATGTAAGACATCATATTTTCAGGTGAGAATTAAGCAAACAGATTCAAAATAAGTGAAAGATACTAGCCTTTATGGGAAATGCCTCAAAATTAGCCAAATATAATATTCCAGAAGTACGGAAAGTCTTTGCTCTCGATTTTTAATCATTCTGGTGATACCGTGAATGTTCAAAAGGGCACTAAATTTCCGAACCCTCTATCACCCAGGCCAGAAAAACTACTTCAAACTCGAGAAAGAAACCTTCGAACCAACAAATATATTGATCGGGAAGGTCCAGTCTATAAGAAAATGGATGTTACCAAAATTCACCAAAAAAAAATAGGCCTACTGAATTACCCTACACTAATATCTAAAAATTCACCCGGTAGAACTACTTCAGATTTGATACCCATTTCTTTACAAGGAATTTCACACAAAAATGTTTTAAATCGTTTTAAGACCCTTTGGATGTTATTTGACCTCGACATGACCTGATAATGACCTAAAATTGCCAAAGTTATCTTAGTATCCACCCTACCTTGAACCATACTGCATACAGAAGTAAGTAACAAACAGCACAAAATATATTAAATAAAACAGTATTTTTGACCTCATTTGACCCGTAAAGTGACCTAAAATGACCTCAATTCCAATAATTAACGAGCTAGCCATACATGTGCTAAAACCATACAGTACATAAAACCAATTTAGCGTGAATAGCCATTGGTAACAAACATCACAATGGAAATTAAGTTAGGAACGACTTTTATCAATTTTGACCTATTTAACCCCAAAAGTGACCCCGAAATGACCTTCAACGTCCAAAATTCGGGTGGTATCCCCTCCCACCTTGAACCCTAGCACACAAAGAACTAATTTAGCATGGGTACCCATTTATAACAAACAATGCCATCAAAAGTTACATTTCGTGTCCTTGGCCGGCCTACTAGAATGCTTAACAGACATCACAACTAAGGGATTCCAGACTCGAGTAAAGCGATATCAATTCATTCAGTCACCACCACCTCTCTGGCAACTCCCAGGTCTTTTCGAAGCCGATTGCCTAATTATTATCGATCTTAAATGTTCATCTTCCTGTGGTTATTTTCTTTGCCATTGATAAATGAGAGTTTTTCAAGAATATGGTTGCGACCAAAAGGTCCACCAGGTAAATGAAAACTAACATCTCTGTGATGGTACCGCGATACCACAGCAACTTTTTCTTGTCCCAGTATTTATGATGTGGCTGCATCAAGGCAGAATGGAGAGCTGGATGCTAAGACGTATTGGATCATTGTGGTGAGAACTTATTGTTCTTGTGGTGTTTATAGAAATATGCAGTGAGTATATTTGTCTATGGGATCACACGGCATCGTTTTCCACTACCTGTTGTATGTTACGTTTAATAAAGATCATATTGAGAATATATTCACAATCTGTGTATGAAACTCGTGGGCAGGTTCAAACCGATGTCTAAATTTTTTTCCGGGTTTTTCACACATGAATCTATGAACCATAGATAACCATATCAAATATTAACCATATTTATATACTTTGGATTCTGGTCAAATAATGTAACGAACAAAGAGAATTGTGCACTTCGAGGAAAGAGAACCCATGGAACGCTTGCTTAACCCTACCTGGCTTTGGCACATTCCGCACCCCCCCCCCCTCCCCCACCCTGTTGGTTTCCGCCGTCTTGGATTTTTTTTACATTTTCTTGTAGAGCTTGACCCAAAGATATAGTGTGGTAAGTTTCAGCCCTCTAGCGTTAGCGATAGCGAAAATATATGAGGGGGGGGATTTTAAGCCCCCCTCCCCCCCAAGGCTGCTGTACACCCGAAATCGCCCAGGCCAGATATGGTTGAGGTGATTTTATTGAGTTTTTGCACCAACTCTGGGAATGGTGGGGATTCAAGTGTTTCCGGTGATCCAGAGGAAATTTACCGAGTCAGCTTAACTTTGAATAGCATCGTTATTGAACTGGGCATTGTTGTGACTCAAAGGCACAGTCGAAAGACCGCCAGCCCTGTATGGCCAGACGGTTAGCGTCAAAGATGTTGTGAATTGAGTAGCATACCACTAAGTATTTATCCATAGATGTTAATGTCCGGTGGTTAAAGTGTCGGGCTCCTATCTTCCAACCCTCTAAAGACATGTTACTTCATCTTTGCAATTAAGGACGGGATTATCTCAAACGAAAAGGATACGGGAAGGGACACTCATCCCTAGGACATTCTTCGACATCTCAACGGAACATTGTCTATATGTATTAATCTAAATGTTCTCAGAAACGGATCAAAGTCGCCGAGTCCTCCAGGTGGCTGTTCTCTATCAGCGCCATCGTATCTCTCAATTTTATGAAACAATGTGTTGTATAACAACGCGATTTGTGTGTCTGATGATGTTGGTTTGGGTATCATCCCATCGAATTAAACGGATCTGATCTCCTTCCTGTTGTAAGGCCGTTCGGTGACCTTCTCACAGGAAAATAACTTCACAGTTTCATCATATTCGCCTATCAATACGCAAAGTACGACATAATGTGATAGGAGAGACTTCTTTTTACGCAACCAACTCACCGTGACATACATATAAGGCCTAGTCACGGAAAACTAACGGCTTTCAAAATAAACAAAATTAGAACTGCCTTGCTCCAGCAAGATACATGACCGACCCATCTCCATTACTTGATCCGGTGTGGAGGCTAAGAATGTCGCCTGTATATAAGTGTCATCCGGGCACTCTTACCTCGTCTCTAGGTTAGGGTTGTCCTAGGAAGTGCTGGATTGTCCTAGGGCATAAATCCGTATTACGCTCCGTTTTATAGGGTAGGACACTGTTACCCGAGCGGACATTCTAAGCCATCAAAACAGTGGCGTTTGGAAGTGTCTTACAAGACAAATGTCCCATTTGACCCACTATTATGCACACGCATTGGGCACCTTTAGAAATCGGTGGTTGCAGTTGTCGAGGCCATGGTGCTTTGGGAAAGTGTGTCTTACAAGACAAGTGTCCCATTTGACCCACTATTATGCACACGCATTTGGGCACCTTTAGAAATCGATGGTTGCAGCTGTCGAGGCCATGGTGCTTTGGGAAAGTGTGTTCGAATAGTCATGACATATGAAATTGTATGGAGATACATTGCCTCCATTATATCCTACCAAGAAAACAGGTAAAATTTGATGCAATCTAATTAAAATTAAATCTTATCTGCTCCCCATTTGGAAATGTCGCTTGTAGGATCTAACAGGCTTGCAGTAACTCGCGTGTTAACCAATCCCGAGAACGCTTCATAGTGCTTTGAAGGGAACATTGATGACAAAGAATTTTTGGTTGGCTCAGCCGAACTACCTGGCTCGCTGGCGGGGTGTCTTTTCGTGTTGCCGCGGTCCCGACATTGTGGCACCATAATACGGGATAGATATATCAACTGATCTTTTGTGTAAACATTGAAGTAAATGGGCACAGTGAACCTATCTCCCCTCCCCGACTTCAAATGGATGCGACCATGATGTCATAATGCTATTAAATATCCATGGTATGGGCGCTCAGAACACCAGATTGAATTGAAATACGTAAGATCCTGTATAGCGACATGTACGATTGGGGAGCATTGATAGGATATTAATTTATTACGATTGGATGTGATGGTTTGTGCTCTGCAAATGGGGAATTTTCAGCCACAGGTGCTGTTTCACTGGCCCTTGAAGCCATCTAGGGCGCTCGGGTATGTGCACCGCCACCACACTAAGCATTCTCATTAAGGGAAGAGATTTAAAACTTTCCAGAGTTCATATTTCAACTACAAAATGTTACGCGAAGTTTTGCGACAATGGCGCTATCCTCAACAGAATTGAACGAGAAAAGTTAACTTCATGCCTGGATGTGACCCAAGATCTTAGCCATCATTTTATATTTATCCCTTTTTCCTTCGCATGTAAGATTATGTAACTTCCAAAATGAAATCTTCGCTCTAAATACTGTGTACGACAAGTATCATTGGTATATGCTCAGACACATATGTGTACCAGAGATACACATATTAGATGATACATATGTGTATAATTATTGTACACGTTCGGTGTGTACACTTCTGAGTAGGTCTACTAGTAACAGAATAAAGTGGGCATGGTCAAGGCGTCTGAATGGAGCTTTTCAGATGTTGGAGCAAAATTCCTGTCCTTATTACTGAGGATACACAATGAATGTATGAGTTATGAAGCCCACTTGGTATTGTCCAAATCTTGTGGCACAACCGTCTACCGAAAACACAGAACGAATTTCATTTCATTTCATTTATTCACCAAAATAATCATATGAATTAAACAATAATGCAATAAAGGCGGGAGTAAAACCCCTAGGGGCTTGTTCTATCCCAGAAAAGATATACAAATTTATAGTTTTAATTCCGGTGAAAATTATTAAAATATATAAAGCCAATTTTTAATATATAAACAAGAAATACACAAATAAGGTATAATTGTGTTCCTTAGTTTCAAACTCAACGAACTTTTCGAATATAGAACTTCTAAAAAAAGATGGCATGATTTTCAGCTAAATGTGTTTAATACGAGATTTGTACAATATAAACAAATCATTTTGTGTATTGTAGGAAGTATACAGTTGTGTCGATCACTGCTACACATCTGACACATGACGTGTTTGTGCCACAGTAAGTGTGTGCCAGCAATACACAAAGTATCACAGCAGGGGGAGAAGCAATCAGAGGTGGATAGACGCTGTGATATCGAATATCTTCTCCCATGATTTCCAACCGTAGCTTGACATGTGGCAAAATAAGGGCGGTCCGCACTAGACGTAAAATCTGCGGTATCACAACGTTCCAAGGGGTGAGGCTAAGCACAGAAGATAGTAGTAGAGAATGCGTTTTAATCCGCATATTGACATTTGACCGCTGAGACGTTACAGTCACGTGACCGGAAGTGACCTTTTACCCTGCGCATTCACACAAAAGTTAACGGAAACTCCATTGCGCTGAGACAACGGTCGCTTCCTGTCACATGACAGTGCCGTCAAATAGGTCAAAGTTCTATATGCGGGTTAAAACGCAATGTTTACTATCACTGGACGGTGAAACAGTCTGAGTGAGACTACTGTCATGAAAACAACCCTGTATGTCAGAATGAGAGTTTTCATCTTATATTCTGCACGATACTATTGGCCAAAACAGGCATCGCAAAGGAGTGTACATGCGCGAGATGGCGTCTTGAGGCAAATGTCATTCGAATGTGTACTCGGTCCCCGCCGACGCGGGCGACAAAGTCTCGGTGTATGTCACATGACTCTGGCTCATATATATTCCAAATTTCAAAGTGCGCATGCGCGCGATTATTTCAAATATTGGGGCTATAGATTGTAGATTTCGTCGGGTAAATATGTGTACCTGTTCTGATACTCGGAGCTCTACGCGTTTCGCAGCGATGCCATCAGTCCAATTCCCCATCAGTCTAATCCCCCCCTCCCCCCACATCTCGCTCCCCCACACGGAATATATACTATTACTGAAGGATTTCCCATCCTCCATGTTTCATTAAGTGTGTTATTCTAAATCGAACAAAATGTATTTTGCTTTGCCCGACAAAAAGATTATTTAATCCCCAGGTGACAGTTGTCCGTACGACACTAGCACCTGATTAATACTATCTGCAGGACTTCTTCCCCAGCTTGGAGTGTCCGGACAGTCTATACTAGGACAGTGTACCGCAGCACACCGGCTCAAGTTGAAATTTAAATCCATGCCATCGACTCTCTATGTATTACTATTTACGAGATTCCGAAATTTCGGAGATTTACAGAAGCAGACTCGAGATAAAGAGGGGTCAGATACAGTAGAGGAATCTATTTCTCGGTCTGTTTTTATTTATTCAGATTGGGTATCACCAGATGTGATGTAACAGCAGTGTTTTCTTTTTTTGTGTGTGTGAAATTCTTAGGACATTGTTCCAATGGCTACCAATTAAGCGAAACAATTTTTGCAGGTGTCCTGGTGTCGACCAGAAATCGATCTAACTTGCATTGCCCCATACTGGTCGTTTCACGCTTTAAGGTGCGTAATCGGTGAGCTTCGCTAGATATCTTATCACATCGTTGAATGATTGTTGGCTGAGAAGGCACTCACTTTCGTTGGCTCTGCGGGGAATTAAATACAAATTCTCTGTCACTGTCTATGGTAAGTTTATTAAGTGTTTCCTGTGGCTATAGCTACCTGGATTAGTATTATTATCAGTTAGCATATGGCATTATAACGAGCAATATTATAACGAGCAATATATCATCCGACCGTGTTTGTCTTCGAAAGCATTTCAGGATTGGCTAGTCGTATATTTTATGACAGAAGATAGACCTTCACAGCTCGGTACCTTTGACCAGTACTGTTTCTCATCCGGTCGCAGAATCTTGAAAGCGCTGTTTGGCTATCCCGATTGTTCAGTATGTACCAGATGATTGAGCTACACACAATGTTTCGCCGGTCTGAAATATTCGCCTTTATATGACAAAGACCGGCTTATTGAATTCCCACCACAAAACGCCCATTAGTATATTCTCTGTCCTCGTTTAAATCTGTCCTGTCTCGTCTGATTGGTAGGCATGTCACTTCCACCGGGCCCCCAGCACAGTTTACATCGTGTTTGCATTTTCGGCATTCTAAAGTGAAAATTAAAGCTAGTTTCTCTTGTCTATATATGATAGTATTGCCGATCGTCTATCGTGTGCAAACAAACTCGACATGGGCTCCACAACCTCGTCAGCTTCACTCAATTACAGTGAAATGACATCTGTAATTGATTAGGATTTACTGTAACGATTAGAGGAGTTAAGCATGTCAGACCGAAGGTAAACAGATAAAAGATTTCGATATTTTCAAGTATTATTTTTGTATTTATTTTGTCACAACTTCCTGAAATTAATCACTTTTCCTCAGGTAAGCAAATATTTTTTTGAAAATTATTTATAATTTTATTTGTTGGTGGCGTCACGTTGGTTTCACGTGTTTCCAGAAAGTGACTTAGTGAAAATGGCACCCAACACGTTTGCATTCCACGGGCAATGTTAAACAAGATATCACGAATTCAATTTCGGCAAGAAAATTGAAGGGAGTCAAATATGGTAGCGAACCAGTTGTTGTTAAAGAATAATCGGATTGCATTAATCCCAAGAAAGTATTTAGCAGAAAGACAAATATAGCAATACATCATTACAAGCTAAGGAATAGCTGAACATATCCACATTGGTCCCACTGCACAATTACTAGCATTGAACTGGTATTTCTTTCCAACAGACAATATAGAATTACCGAATACATACTGGTTTTTAATCCAAATTTGCTTAAAATACGCGATTTTCCAGTTAGTTTGATGATGCAGAATTAGTATAGGCCTATGCAACGAAAATCAAAGAGATCAGAAGACTCATATCTAATCGACTCTCCAGATAGGCTGATAAGCAGGCTAGCTAAAATGTTTCTAAAATGTTTTTAATACTACCTGGCCAAGGGGAGGGGGGGGGGGCACTTTCCGCCCCCCTCCCCCTGTTGTTTTCTTTGCTCCTATTTCCAGAACGACAAAAAATTGAGAGCTGAAACTCCGTGACTTTATCATATTGGGGTCATTTTGAGCCTATTTGTATGACCCCGTAGAGCAGAGGAATCATGAGTAAATTCAAAATGGCGGCCATGTGGGGTACCAGAAAAGTGATGTTTTTGCCATATTTCTTCAAAATTTTTGCTTTTCTGTATTTACTAATTTATCGTGCAGTTTTTGCGAAGAAAAAACAAAAATAAAAAAAATTGAAAATTCTGAGCGAAAAATCGTCCAAAAATGCTCTTTTTCTAAATGACGTCACACTGACGTCATCATGGCGGCCATCTTGGATTTTTTACATTTTCTTGTAGAGCTTGATCCGAAGATATGCATGTAGTGTGGCAAGTTCCAGCTTTCTAGCCTTAGCGATAGTGAAAACATATATGGGGCACCTCCGCCTCCCCCCCAGGCTGAGGTACACACCAAATCGCCCAGACCAGATAGGGTTAAAATGGTCTAAGACTTCATTATTTTCTCTGAGAACATATACGGTCCTCTAAGAGCTAGAGGTTCAATCTTCCCTGTGGTATCGCTAAGTTATCGGGGGGAACCTTCCAGGTGCTGATTAATATCAATATTTATCTCTTTATGTATGGATTGTAATCTGAAGGCACGGCAGAGATTCATAGAACTCGCAAGGTAAAGAGGTTAGAACTCGAAAGATAAAGAGGTTAGAACTCGAAGATAAAGAGATCAGATAACAACGAAGAAATGCCGAATCATGCATTGATGACATAGTCAAGGAAACCAACAAACAATTTCTAGTTCTGCTCGTCCTGGGGCTAAGGGTTGTAGGGACATCGCCAAAACAAAATGTTATTGATGTTCGTATGAACAGTCACTTTAAAAACAGGGCAAATCCTAAATACAAGGACTTGGAAATTCATTTCGAAAAAATAAAGAAATAAAATAATGCAGGTCAGTGATACAGACTTGACTCTTAGAACACTATATATTTGTGGTTTCATCGGATGTGTATGTATGGTTGGCGTTCCGTGCTAATGATGCTTATTTGAATTAGGCTTTTCGATTATGGACGCGTGGGTTCTTCAACGACGACCACTGGTTAATGAGTATCAGAGCAGACTTTTTTATGTCAGTGCAATCGGCAGTTCAGATATTCAATAGGCGATCCTCGACCACAAATCGACAGTATGCGGGAAGTAGGGACACCATGATGATGTTGTCGCCTATACATTATTACTCTCAAGCCGATTGAATGTTCTATTTATTTTACAGAGTATAATGTATTGCAGTCCCAGGTTCGATTGTGACAATGGAAACCTGGAGTATCTTACTCAATTCACTTGCTATGTGAAATTAAACAAATTTATCTAAGGTGGATCACGGGGCAAAAACTGTTTTGATGAACTTCCTATATCCTTTTGCTGTGAATAAACATGAACAACAATGAATGGTTTTCGGCTTATTATTATTTTTTTCTATATGCTCGTCAATCTCGATTTGGTCCACAATTTCGCGATAAAATGCGAAAACTAACTTTTCTTCATAGCAAAGCCAGCAAATGTGAACACTCAGAGCAAAATCAATCTTGTTCTACACAAATGCCATAGAAGTGTGCTTTTCGCAGCGCATGCTTAAGAACATGAAGAATGTATACCATAATGGAGCTTTACTCCATAATCGAGCAAGGCAGCACATCAAATTGAAGTTTGAGATCACAGAACTGGCTGCAGATAAACACTTCGCTCAATTACATATATTAATAATCGAAACAAAGTGGTTCACACAATGCACTTGAAGAAAACCATACCCATTATCTGCAACCGTTGATACGTTAGTGCTAGAGAATCGATAACGTTAGAGGTAGACAACTCCTCCAAAATGACGCCACGCATGCTCGCCCACGACAACCTTGAAATAAAAGGATTACAGCAGCAGAAAAATGATTAAATCCGATATACACATTTGAAAACAAATGTCGATATGCTTGTAACGTCTTCTTGATAGACCGTCGAAGTTATCTCATACCGAAAGCGGGTGTTCGACCCGATTAATGGCGAATACTAGTTATGCAGAAGCGGTCTAACCAATAACCCTCACAATGACTGATTCTTCGATACGGAGCTCACACTCGTGTTCGAGTGTTCCATTGTATCGTTGCTCTGATGAGCTTAATCATTCCTCGACTTCCTAGAGTTTAGCGGTATACGCTTCGGCGTAAGTAGCGTGTGCCAGTGTTTCTGTTAACTAGTGTTAATGTGTCCGAAGGATCTAATAACAAACTTTAGACGAGTGACATCAAAATTGTCAGAAAACCATGTCTAGACAGAGCCTGCATCATCACATAAAATCATCGAGCGAAATTATATCCGGTTATCCATACTACGTCTATACTATACTATACTATACTGTAATAAGCTATACAGTTGATTACAAGCAAGCAATCCAAATACGGGAAGGTATGCATTAAAAAAACACAGGCTAGTCTCCCGCCATACGAAAACATTCGCCAGCGTTCAATGATTCCGAAAATCAATGGTCGACCTGCATATCAATAACCCACCGTCATCGTCAGTGGACAGGATACATTAGAATCCCCGAGTCTTTTGGTCTGACATCTGCGATTTGAAATATCACATTCCAGTGTGAAGCAGGGATGAGGTTTGCGTTTTCTCTAAGAAGAAATGATACAGCAAAAATGTCGTTTCATGTCCCCTCGTTGGAGCAATGTCATAACGACTCCAGATAACGACTTTACAACGAAAATCGTTTCTCTCTTGCGGGAAATGTGTGTTTGTGTACACTATGACTTGTTTGTTTCGTTTGTTCTTCTCTTTATTTAATCTGGTGTCAATGCTTCATGGAATATTGAATAGGTCTTCGGATTATGGACGCGGAAATTCTTTACAGGACGACAGCTGAATATAGAGAGAGCATCATGAGGTCTTGCCGGCGTCATTGATGACTGTTGGCCCCTTCTCTCTTGCAGAAAATTAACCTTTTTCATCTTTTTTTTATTCGGTGCTCCTGCTGTTAAATGGAGCAGGTCTTTGGATTATGGATATTATTTAATGGACGACGGCTGAGTCTTGAATTACGAACTAGACGTTTATACCTTGTCACTCGAGCAATACGTTGACAGCTTTGCACTTGCTGATCATTCCCTCTTGGAAATAAGAGTAACAAAATAATAACATACAGTGCGATTTGAAATATCGTATATCATTTTGAAACAGGGTTGCCAGGTTTGCGTTTTGTTCCATAGAAAGAAATGATGCAGCAAAACTCTATCATGCATTGTCCACGTTAATTCTCTATCGTTGGAGCAATGCCATTTACCGATATATCACTCGTTGAAGTTCTTCAATACCGATATATTTGTGCGACCAAATGTTGAATTGCGATTTCGTGGTGAAGGAAGCGTTGTACGTTTATCGTAGTTCAACCATTACATCAAAAAGATGAAAACTACGAATTTTACGCAGCAAAACCTATAAACACCTGCATCAAATAAGAATGTACTGGTTGTTGTTTTTCCTATCAAATATTAGTATCAATGGAACAAAAGGTAAAATACCCAAGTTGTGAGTACATTTGTGTCTTTATTCGCCCATCACATGGTGCCATGTTGTTATGGCGAGCCCGTCGTCCTGATTCCGATTACGTACGATTAGTATAGCTCTGTCTTACCATGACGTGGTGGTAATTGTCACTACAATGTAAGGAAGAACATATGATGTAATTAAAAAATCCAATTATTAGAGCATAAATTAGTATACAAAAATTCTCCACAGAGGATGTTGTCTGTGGAATGCTGCATGTTGTGTATGAAAATAATTACCACGTTCACTTTTATCATACTTAGATCAACATATATTCCACGCTTTCATTCTCAACCTTGGCTCAATTATGTGCATGTGTGAGCAAAATAAGAGGAGCCTCATTATGTATAAAATGGGTGAAGAATATCAAACTAGTGTGAAATGTGAAAGATCCTGTGAAAATGTGCATGTAACTATTTCAATCAATGTCACAAAACATTTCTCTGCAGAAAATGGTTAGACAAGTCATCACAAGCGCTTATACTCCAAGTTTCTTAAATTATGTGATAACAAAGACTGGGAGTCACGTGATAACGTGATAACTATAGCTAATACGACTATACTAGTCACGGTAACATACGATAATCTCCCTTTGGTGAATTATAGAACTAGTCACGGTAACATACGATAATCACCCTTTGGTGTTACGTTGGAAATTGTAATTTTGTTTTTTGCCTCTTCTTGTACATTTGAACATGTTTAAATATATCTAAAATGTGGCACCTTGAACCAGAATAATATTTCAATATAATACCATTGCATTTGTGATGACTTTGAAATACTAGACTCATTTTTTTTTCCAACCAAATAAATTCTGGCGTTTCAAAGTCACCACATATGCTACGATATTATATCGATATATTATTTCCGGCCAAGGTGTCATATTTTGATATACTAAAAAATCAATTCCGAAGAAACATTCAACAACAGATTTCAAAAGTCAGTCGATGCCGTTTCCCGTCTCTGTCGACTTTGATAGTTAATAAAATCAAAGGATATTCTGTCTGTACGATGCACATATGTTTGTTCAGAATTCTATCAAACTTGTACTAATAACATCGAGCTACCCGTGCGTATAACTCAAACGTTTCAACACGGTTATGTGAAAACAACATGCGTCAAGTGCAGGTGTTCTTTTGAGAATTCCCAAGTCGGGTGAGGAAAGAAACGTCTGCTTTCATACAAGTCACAATATAATAAAACAAACAAATAAATTACAAGATGGCACTTCTTTCTTAAGTTTAACTGTTGTTTCCATCGTGGAATTGATGAACAAAGCGACACAAATAGAGTTATGATCCAGCTGACAGAATCACTCCCCATTAGTGAGATCACCCAATCTCGCACGATGCCAACCGATAAGGGAGCATCGGTGCCAATATATTTTTTTCGGACAAAGGGGAGAAAGGATGTCAAAGTTTACCATATTTTTTCAACCTTTCATTGTGATCTTAGTTGATAATCAATTTGAGTTGTAATAATGAAATAATGTTTAATAGAAATAATGTTTTCACAGGCGTGCTCAATGGTTATATTAAGCACGGTTAGTTTGGAAAGTTAACTTCCAAAATTTTCCATTATTTCTTCATTGAACACAATTATTGTTGTAGTTCTCTAACGTGACACTAACGGCAGTTTCTCGTATGTTATCTCAACTACTCCTTTGGAATCTTCAGATTCTGCATCTATCTAGATACGTTGTTTCATTTTCCGGTAATGCAGTTAGGATAGTGGTGTGCTGTATTTCGACATTATTCCTTCGTCAGGAACTTTCAAATTAATGAGAAAGGTTAACTAGGTTTTGGTAATTATAGATAGCTCTACCTTGCTTCGCAGATAAATTTATGTCTTGCATTACAGTCCTCGTCATTCCACTTGTATCCGAACCCCCCGTCTATTCTCATACAGTGGGCGATATGGCCACCGGTACTTCCGGAATGTGAAGGTGTTCCCGGCAGCCAGTGAAAGAACTTAGCGACTGTGTTTGATGCCTTCCATTTCCATTGACCATGGTACATGTCATCAATGTACAAATCCGTCCAAGGATCAAAAGTTGAATCTATCACAAAAGGAACATAGTTCACTTAGGATGCATGACATTCGTGTTGGGCATTGAATTGACGAAGCTATTTTAGATCTTTCATGCCGGGGTATATTTGTTGACTAGCCGGCGGTTTACGACCACTCGTCCATCGACCTTTATGTTTATCCAATGGATCGAATGTCAAATTTCTTCACACAGAATATGGGGGTCAAGTTAAAAAAAAAAGAAAATCTGCTATTATTATATCACATCTTTTGGAAGTTAATGCTCGTCATCGCAATGCTTGAGTAATGTCAATACGAGTTTGTTAATTGAACAGTTGCATATTTATTATTCATATAAAAGATATCTAGTAATCGCAGAAATTAATTGTAGCTTATGTTACTGTTGAACATATATGCATAGACGCTGGCTATAATGACCCAATCTGGAGGGGATATTTCTCAACTAATACATTTTCTCGCGTTATACTGCGCTGCGTGCATATGAGGTGCTATGCACAGTTGATTATCACATACCTGCATTAGCCAGTAGAGTACCATCTATAATCCGGGATTCTGTTTCTGTCTCAATAGCAATAAGCTCAGAAGAAAATGTCTGACATATAGCCTGTAATCATATCAGCATCAATGAAAAATACCGTATGGCGACGTAATGCAATGAACTATACATTAGTCAGTCAAACTCTTATTACACATTTATCAGTTTTCCTCTTGTCTCCGGATGTTATTGATTCAAACCCTATTAATCTCACTACATGAATATATAAAAGCCCTGAGTCATAATTGGAGTTACTAGAAACAACTGCTAATCGTGGGTTATCTGTATAGACGAATTCATAGCACTGGATTGATCAAATAAAATCCAGCATTTTAATTTAATATGAAAAAATAGAAAACAAAATTAAGAGCGTACAGTTTATCATGGTTGGTAGCTCGGGTTTTACTGTGAAAAACGCAACAATCCCATTCCTATCTTGACAGCATATGTTACATACACAACATTAAGCGACAATGTCTATGTTGGTGTTGTTCCAGCAACATTATGTATTGTAAACGGTTCTGCAGATACATTGCATTGCCTTCCCAAGCATTTGCTTCGTGTGCAGTATATGTGAAACGTATGCGTAGGAGTTCCAATGCGATATAAGTTTCCCGCAAACAGAATCCCTGTCATACCCTTGCTTGCACCCAGGTGGTCGAATGGTTCACAAAGTTGTAACAACTGCTGCCCAACTTTTTGAAGCCTGGTGGACAGACAGCCGTCACTGCAATGGAAGTGATATGAATTACCAAAGATGCATTGTATACCGATATTTTGTTTCAGATTCGCATCAAATAAACATACGGATACAGTATTAAAAACACATTATCAGGGGATAGGTTCGCCATACCTTCCAGAAATATAAACGTCGTAACCACTATACTGGCAAGCCAAAACATGTTGATTCTCGTTCCGGTCCTCGTTCACCTAAATCTGGCAAACGTATAGTCGAGTTCTCAGGGTTATTCCCTATACACAGTGTAGCAGATTTGAATACTCTCACGTTCGTAAGTTGAATTTGGTTATATCTAGATAAGCAAGGATCATGTAGGTTATGGCATGAATCTTTCGTGCATTTTAAATTAGACTGATACGTACGCCTGTCCAGTCCACCACCTTCCAATCGGTCTAGCGGACAATATAGAAGATAAAAAAATTGATAATTCCCATTGAACGGGATTAAGCAAGAGCAGCCCGAGGATGTAGGATTAATTACCGACCATAAACGATCTAAATTGCCTCTGAGTTCGGCACTTGTAATATACCCAGAGTCTATTGTAACATCATCAAAACCCAGTTGCCGTTTCTAATGGTAGAATATAATTCCTTATTCCCATTCCCCAATGTAAGAAATCACGAGAGAGCTGGTACATGCAGTACATGGAGATGGCAAGCCATGCAGTGAACTTCAGATCAATATTACAATTATAGTATATTTTTGCTCATAATAAGGCATTCCCTCTGTTGATGATACCATGGAGCATACTCTCGAGTAGGCCCCATGATGAGACTATACATGTAGGGGCCTACAGTCACGACAGTACAAGACCCAGTCAGTGAAAATGCAGGACTTCAAGTAAGATCCTAATTTCTCTTTTTCTCAGCGTAATGGCGTAATTCCAGTTATAACCCTCTCTTTTTCTGACAGCGTAACTGCGTAACTTGAGGTGTAGACGTCTCTTGCATGCGAGCAGCGTAACTGCATCGATGAGCCATTTATTTTTGCTTTGCTTAGCTTTATAATACCCTTTCTGTTTAATATGCTCAGCATAACTGCGTAACTCGGGCAATATTCCTTTTCTCGAGAGCGTAACTGCATAATTCAGGGGAATTTCAGTATTAAATTCTTTCTCCAATTTTCTCTGCGTAACAGCGTAACTTCATTAGAGGCTTTCTCTTTTTGTCAGCGTAACTGCGTAAGTCCAGGAATAAAT
Organism: Hanleya hanleyi; assembly: GCA_036873755.1. Taxonomy (NCBI): domain Eukaryota; kingdom Metazoa; phylum Mollusca; class Polyplacophora; order Lepidopleurida; family Hanleyidae; genus Hanleya; species Hanleya hanleyi. The sequence continues at coordinate 217,003 of JAVTVY010050845.1, forward strand.
CATTTCCTCTTTTTCTGACAGCGTAACTGCGTAACTCCAGATATAGATCTCTCTTTATGACAGCGTAACTGCGTAATCTCATCGAAGGACCATTTACTTTTTGCTCAGCGTAACTGCGTAATTTCGGATCTAGAATTCTTTTTTTCTGAGAGCGTAACTGCGTAACTTTAGATGTACCGTAGTCATCTCTTTCTGACAGCGCAACTGTGTAAATTCGGCGATAGATTATTTATTTCCTCAACATAGCCGCGTAACTTTGTCAAACCCTTTCTCTTCTTCTCAGCGTAACTCCGATGATGGACCAATTCATTTTACTGGCAGCGTAACTGCGTAACATCGTCAGATCCTTTGTCTTTTGCTCAGCGTAACTGCGTAACTTGACACTAGACCTCTCATTTACTGAGAACGCAACTGTGTAACTTTAGGTGTACCGTAGATATATCTTTGTGACAGCTTAACGGCGTAAAGATGGAGATGGATGATTTATTTTGACAACGAAGATTCGTAACTTCTTCAAAGCCTTTCTCTTTTGCTCAGTGTAACTGCGTAATTCCAGCTATAGCCCTCTCTTTTTCTGACAGCGTAACTGCGTAAGTTCAGCTGTGAACCTCTTTTGCATGTAGACAGCGTAACTTCATCAATGGACCATATATTTTTGCTCTGCGTAACTTTATTAGACCGTTTCTGTTTTCCTTATCATAAATAGGTATAGACCTCTCTTTATGACAGCGTAACTGCGTAACTTCGGCTTTGGACCACTTTTTTTTGCTCAGCGTAACTGCGTAACTTCGTCAAACCCTTTCTCTTCTGCTCAGCGTAACTGCATAACTTCAGCTTTAGACTTCTCTTTTCCTGAGAGCATAACTGCGTAACTTCAGGTGTACCGAAGACATCTCTTTCTGACAGCGTGAGTCCAGGGATAACTTAATTCCCCTTTTTCTGACAGCGTACATGTAACTGCGTAACTTCAGATATAGATCTCTCTTTATGACAGCGTAACTGCGTAACCTCGTCGAAGGACCATTTCCTTTATGCTCAGCGTAACTGCATAACTTTATCAGACCCTTTCTCTTTTGATCAGGATAACTGTGTAATTTCGGATCTAGACCTCTCTCTTCCTGGGAGCGTAACTGTGTAACTTTAGGTGCACCATATACATCTGTTTCTGACAGCGTAACTGTATAAATTCGGCGATGGATTATTTACTTCTTCAACATAGCTGCATAACTTTTGCTCAGCATAACTGTGTAACTTCAGCAGACCCTTTCTCGTTTGCTTAGCTTAACTGCGTAACTCTGGCTATAAACCTCTTTTCCTGAGAGCGTAACTGCGAAACTGCATCAGGCCCTTCTCTTTTGCTTAGCGTAATTGCATAACTCTGGTTATAGCCCTCTTTTTTCTGACAGCGTAACTGTGTAAACCCCAGCTATAGATTTCTCTTTCGGACAGCATAATTGCGTAACTTCGGCGCTGGGCCATTTACATTTTGCTCAGCGTAACTTCATCAGACCCTTTCTCGTTTGCTTAGGGTAACTCTGGCTATAAACCTGTTTTCATGAGAGTGTATAACTGTGTAACTTCGTCAGACTATTTGTCTTTTGCTCAGCGTAACTGCGTAACTTGGCTCTAGACCTCTCATTTACTGAGAACGCAACTGTGTAACTTTAGGTGTACCGTAGATATATCTTTGTGACAGCTTAACGGCGTACATTTTGGGATGGATGATTTATTTTCACAACGAAGATTCGTAACTTCTTCAAAGCCTTTCTCTTTTGCTCAGTGTAACTGCGTAATTCCAGCTATAACCCTCTCTTTTCTGACAGCGTAACTGCGTAAGTTCAGCTGTGAACCTCTTTTGCATGTAGACAGCGTAACTTCATCAATGGACCATATATTTTTGCTCTGTGTAACTTTATTAGACCCTTTCTGTTTTGCTTATCATAAATAGGTATAGACCTCTCTTTATGACAGCGTAACTGCGTAACTTCGGCTTTGGACCACTTCTTTTTGATCAGCGTAACTGCGTAACTTCGTCAAACCTTTCTCTTCTGCTCAGCGTAACGGCATAACTTCAGCTTTAGACTTCTCTTTTCCTGAGAGCATAACTGCGTAACTTCAGGTGTACCGAAGAAATCTCTTTCTGACAGCGTGAGTCCAGGGATAACTTAATTCCCCTTTTTTTGACAGCGTACATGTAACTGCCTAACTTCAGATATACATCTCTCTTTATGACAGCGTAACTGCGTATTAAACCTCGTCGAAGGACCATTTCCTTTATGCTCAGCGTAACTGCGTAACTTTATCAGACCCTTTCTCTTTTGATCAGGATAACTGTGTAATTTCGGATCTAGACCTCTCTCTTCCTGAGAGCGTAACTGTGTAACTTTAGGTGCACCATAGACATCTGTTTCTGACAGCGTAACTGTATAAATTCGGCGATGAATTATTTATTTCTTCAACATAGCTCCATAACTTTTGCTCAGCATAACTGTGTAACTTCGGCAGACCCTTTCTCGTTTGCTTAGCTTAACTGCGTAACTCTGGCTATAAACCTCTTTTCCTGAGAGCGTAACTGCGAAACTTCATCAGGCCTTTCTCTTTTGCTTAGCGTAATTGCATAACTCTGGTTATAGCCCTCTTTTTTCTGACAGCGTAACTGTGTAAACCCCAGCTATAGATTTCTCTTTCGGACAGCATAATTGCGTAACTTCGGCGCTGGGCCATTCGCATTTTGCTCAGCGTACCTTCATCAGACCCTTTCTCGTTTGCTTAGCGTAACTCTGGCTATAAACCTGTTTTCATGAGAGTGTATAACTTTGTAACTTCGTCAGACTCTTTCTTTATTGCTCAGCTTAACTTCAGCTATAGACCACACTTTTCCTACCAGCATAACTTTTGACTATGGATCATTCCACTTAGTTGAACATAATTGAGTAACTCGATGCATAACTCGGGAAATGATATGGTAAGAATGTACTCACTGTATCTGTTAAACCGAGAAATGATATGAGTCGGTGGGTTATGTAGAGAGACTGAATGAACATTTAATCCGTGAAACAGTTCGTGTATCTGTTAAACCTAGAAATACTAGTGCCAGCGAATAACGCTAAAGAATAGAGTAATGTGTATGTTAAACAAAGAAATGCAAAAAAGTTATTCAGCAGTGTATGCCGGATTGACAGTACATGTGTATGTAATCAGCAGCATATGGTTAACGGTATTTGTCTTCCAACCAATCATAACGACATACCAAAACTATACTGGACTCCGAAAATGCATAAATCACCATACAAAGCTAGATTCATAGCTGGTTCTAGAAGCTGCACCACCAAGCTTCTTTCAACCCTATTGACGAGAGCCCTTCAGGAGGTAAAAGCATTTTGGGAAAGGTATTGCGGCATTATTTCTAAGAACTCTGGCGTTGAATGTATGTGGATATTGAAAAACTCAAAATGTCTTACGGAAGAACTTGATGCTAAAGGTCACATACCGTACAGACATGTATCCACATGATTCATTAATAGTATCTGTGTTCAAGAAAACTGATCTTAGATATATTAATGTCAGAAGCCATAACGCATTCTTTAGCTCTACTACATACAAGAGATATCATTCATGGGATGTTTCTTTGTTTATAGAGTTGCTTGAATTTCTCATTAAAAATAGCTATGTGAAATTTGGCAACACAATATATCAGCAGCATATAGGTATTCCAATGGGTACTAATTGTGCACCCTTGTTGGCTGACCTGTATCTGTTCTCTTATGAATATGACTATATGCAGGCGCTTTCAAAAACCGATCCCTTCACCAAACGCTATATAGACGATCTTCTCGCTGTGGATAATCGCTATATAAATGACGCAGTGAAGGATATATATCCACCTTCACTGGATTTGAAGGAAACTACAGATAGCCCTACAGGCAGATCATATTTAGATCTATATCTCTATAAAAATGAAGCGGGCATTCTCTCTCGTCGACTTTATGACAAAAGAGATGACTACAATTTCGACATCGTAAACTATCCCTTTCTGGACAGTAATATTCCAGTGGGACCTGCATATGGCGTATACATATCTCGCTTAGTAGCATTTGCTAGATCCTGTGTTAAATGTGACGATTTTAATCAACGTCACAAAACATTGGCGCAGAAACTTTAAAAACAGGGCTATTCCACCAAGCGCCTACACTCAAAAGTTTCTCAAATTTGGCGAAACATATCGCATGCTGATAGCAAAATACGAACGTAGCGTGCAAGATCTATGGCGCTACGTTTCGTAACTTGTGTCTAATTCCGCTTAACCCGAGGCTAGCGGCCGTATGAATCCATGTACTTCAAGATCCTCATGGTACTCATATGAACAGTCACAATCAAAGCGTGACTGAGATACATCATTTTTTAGATGACGACTCTATAACGAATATTATGGATTAAGAATACTGATCAGCGATACGGATTTGATATTTTTGGAACATCATGATGTCTTGCCGGCATCATTGAAAACTGTTGACCGCAAGCCTATGTTTATGTATACTATGATTGTCTTTTTGAATTTGGTGCTAATACTGTTATGTGAAAAATGGAATAGGTCTTTGGATTATGGACGCGGATATTCTCTAATGGACGACGGCTGGATTATAAATGACGGACTGGACGCTTGTAATTTAACCTAGAAATGCTATCTACAACTGAAACAATATTTCCTCCAGTAAAACCACTTCTTTTTATTAGACCCTTTCTTTTTTTCTAAGCACACCTTCGTAGGACCATTTCGCTTTTCCTCAGCATAACTGCGTAACATCATTCGATGCACCAAGTACGATTCTTTTTACAATTAGTCTCAAAATGACCCCAATAAAATTTACGGAATAGTTTCAAAGTTTCAGCACCATCGCCTTTTTGTTCCAGCGTGACAGTGAATTGTTTGCCAGAGGAGTATAATGCCCCGCACCATATGGGGACGTAATGTAATGAATATATAAATTAGTCAGTCAAACTTTTGTTACACATTTATCAGCTTTGCTCTTGTCTCCAGATGTTATTGATTCAAACTCTATTAATCTCACTACATGAATATATAAAAGCCCCGAGTCATAATTGGAGTTAATAGAAACAACTGCTCATTGTGGGTTGTCTTCATAGACGAATTCATAGCACTGGATTGATCAAATAAAATTCAGCATTTTAATTAAATATGAAAACAAAATAGAAAACAAAATTGAGAGCATTCTGTTTATAATCGTTGGTAGCGCGGGTTTTACTGTGAAAAGCGCAACAGCCCCATTCCTATCTTTACAGCATATGTTAGTCTCCCATACACAACATTAAGGATGTCCGCTGGTGGTAAATCCAAGTAATCAACTTTTTGAATAATGTGTGTTGTTGCATTCATAATTGTGTAATATGAGAAAAAAAACAAAGAAAAAAATATAGGTTGGTGTGCATTTTTTAGCTGTAGGCAACATTAAGTGGCCTGACCCATGCTCAATTTGATAACCCAGAAAGCATAGGGAATAGCCCTAGTTTTGAAGCATATTAATGGAAAATTCATATAAATAGTATTTAACTTTTTCTTATATTCTAACTGTTTGCAGATAATTACAATGTCTATCAAAATTTTGGAAATTGGATGGATGTTGGTGTGCAAAATTCTCGGCTAGAAGGCTTTTAAAAGAAATCCCCATCTCTTAACCTAAGGAAGGGAAGGGAAAACAGGCAAAATGGCTGCCAAAGTTAAAAACCACCAGCGGACATCCTTAAGCGACAATGTCTATGTTGGTGTTGTTCCAGCAACATTATGTATTGTAAACGGTTCTGGAGATACATTGCATTGCCTTCCCAAGCATTTTCTTCGTGTGCAGTATATGTGAAACGTATGCGTAGGAGTTCCAATGCGATATAAGTTTCCCGCAAACAGAATCCCTGTCATACCCTTGCTTGCACCCAGGTGGTCGAATGGTTCACGAAGTTGTAACAACCGCTGCCCAACTTTTTGAAGCCTGGTGGACAGACAGCCGTCACTGTAATAGAAGTGATATGAATTACCAAAGATGCATGGTATACCGATATTTTGTTTCAGATTCGCATCAAATAAACATACGGATACAGTATTAAAAACACATTATCAGGGGATAGGTTCGCCATACCTTCCAGAAATATAAACGTCGTAACCACTAAGCTGACAAGCCAAAACATGTTGATTCTCGTTCCGGTCCTCGTTCACACTAATCTGGCAAATGTATAGTCGAGTTCTCAGGGTTATTCCCTATACACAGTGTAGCAGATTTGAATACTCTTGTTGAATTTGTTTATATCTAGATAAGCAAGGATCATGTAGGTTATGGCATGAATCTTTCGTGCATTTTAAATTAGTTAGACTGACACGTACGACTGTTCAATCCATCACCTTCCAATCGGTCTAGCGGACAATATGGAAGGAAAAAAAACATTGATAATTTCCATTAAACGGGATTAAGCGAGAGCCGCCCACAGATGTCTTTCTGTTAATTAGCGGCTATAAACGATCTGCATTGCCTCTGAATTCAGCACTTGTAAGATACCCAGAGTCTATTGTAACTCCCCAAAACCCACTTGGCGTTTCTAATGGTAGAATATAAATCCCTATTCCCATGGAGCCATCGAACGCCCGAGTAATCTTTTGTTCAGTTGGGAACGGATAATTGCAATCGTTATCAATGCTATATCGTTGTATACGTCCATGCTCCTTTGTAATGCCAGTATTTACGAAATGTGGGAATGGGAGTGGATTGAGTCGATGATCAGGTTGTCGGGTTGAGGGACTAGAATTATTTGTGGTTGATGATGGTTTGATTATCGCATTGAGTTGCCTTGGGGAAGGGAGGTTCAAGGGAGGGAGTGGGGTATCGGGGATGATGACGATGATGATGATGATGGCGGTTCTTGAGGAGGAGTGTTGCAGTAAGCGAATTCACCAGTGCCTGTGATAGCTTGTGGCTAATGGGGATTTCTCCTTTGGTCATTCTGTAGGGTGCTGGGTCCGTAGACGAGAGATTGGTGGTTCAAACTCCGGCGGGGAACACGTCCACTACAGCAACATTAACATGATGAAAGATGGAAATGCACAACAGCTAAGGGAGCAGAGGAGGTTCATTTCTGGAGACTGAATTTCTTGTTCATCAGGTTACGATAAGGATGAATCAAATTAAACTATCATTATGAAAATATGGCAGATATATGTATGTGTATCACTTAATTTTCATAAGGGAGATTTGATGTTTTATCCCAAATTTTCGCTAATTTTGGCATATTATACTATAAATAGCTGTTGTCGAACTCTTAATACAAACAGAGGATCACCATTATTTTTTTCAGAAAATAGTAGGGCTATAACATATGAATTGAGCATATTCAGCCCTGCGCCCAGGAGGGAAATATTTTTACAGGTTCGTCTCTAAAGCAATTACAAGTGGGATATTCTTAGCGCTTCATCCAAAAGGCATTTAGCCTTTTGTTTTTGCTGATTACTGATCTGGAGGTACCACAAGCATAATCTTCAACCTTGGGGGCCTTTCCAATCCTGCGCTTTGGACGGTTTTGTGTGGGGAATCAGGGTAGCAGTATGGAATATTCTGCAGGGCTCGTTTATACGGCATTTACAACGATTTATTAGTGACCGTGAATAATAATGATTTTTGGGGGGAAGCACCAGCATTATCTCCAACCTCCTGAAGGCTTTGCGCTTCTCAACCGTTGGATCGAAAATGCCCACCTTCCGCTCAGTTCTACTCCACTATAAAACCGCCAGTAGTATGAATACCTGGTTCTGTTTTGTCTGATCTTGGACTATTGTTGATTTATATTCCATTTTGAGATGGAAATGAACTACCTTACTTCCTTATTTTTGCTCGCTACACTACTAATCCAGTATTGGAGGTGGAAACGACGTGACGAGAAATTTTGATTCCGTTTTCAGACCCCAGAAATGTGTGGATATTACATAGACATAAACTGCCTGATTTGCTAGGGAACGTAACCAAAAAAACCACAAAAAATGGTAATGGTGCAATAATATATGCAAGAGCATGACAACTTGTCCATGATTTGACTTGAATCCTGGAACCTACACGATTTGGTGTTACACCCATGCCCCCCCCTTCCAACCCCCACCCCCCCCCCTTGAAAATTTCTTTACCCTTGGGGTTAGGGGGCTGGAATTTCCTACGTGCTACTCTATATATCTGGGTCCAGACCTATCAGAATGTGTAAAAAACTCAAGATAGCTGTCAAAATGACGTCAGCGACGTCATCTTCCCATAAATCAAATTTTCGATCTATTTTTCCACTGCATTTTCTAAACAAATGTTGTTCTTTTTCTGTCTTGTATATAAAATCCGGAATAATTAGTTGCATTAAATTGAAACACTTTGTCCCTTTAGCAACTAGTCTCAAAATGACCCCAATAAAATTTACGGAAGAGTTTCAAAGTTTCAGCACCATCGCCTTTTTTGTTCCAGTGTGACAGTGAAATGTTTGCCAAAGGAGTATAATGCCCCGCACCACAAGTAAGCTAGATAGGGGTAAATTAAACACTAGCGGTCAAAAGGTCATCCAGATTGAATTATGAGTTCGTTTTCCTCAGCGCCAGGTTGAATTTAGTGAAAATAGGTAGCATTAAACTGTGAATCAGATATAATTTGGAGTGATTTTACCGATAACCTGATACTGCTGGATTATCATGGCGGCCAGTTTGAAAAAAAAATGGCGGCCAGGCTGACACAGGGCGAATGTGGAGTGCCTCCAATCCATAAACTGTTAACCAAGTTTCACGCTTTTATCACGAAATGCACGATTCGCTCATATTTCAGCACCTGTCAGGACACCACATAGCCTTACAGACTCATGCATGAAAGGGTTTAGGGCCAATTACTCGAGGGCCAATTACTCATCACCGTCAAAATATAAATATCGTTCAAGAACAAACAATCTTATAGAAGGCTCGTTCGATTGGGTAGAAGAAGCCCAACAAAAATCTTAAACCTAAAGTGTGTGCATACTGAGTGCGCGGAAATTGTGAAAATTATCGGGGTAAACAGCCAGTTTGTTCAATTGTATTGACCACGTTTCGTCTTTCGGTAAAATAGCGTCACAAGAGCTAAGTACCTAGAACTGAAAACAAAACTTGAGATTGATCACTCTTCTCTTGATATCTTAAAGTTTAACTTTTATCAGGCACATTGACGATTTGAAGATTAGGAAAAATCTTCCAAGAATTTCAGAAGGGATTATGTTCAGTTATTAAGCACGGCAAATTCAAATTTGCCTCAATTCGCAATTCGAACTTCACATCAGTTCAAATTTCGTTAATATTCGTAAGACCGTTTTTGCTCTAGAGGCCATATAAATTCTGGAGCACAGAAACTTATGATGCCATCGGAAATAGGTCCCCTGGAATACCGATCGGGATAGCCGTCGGCAGACGTCGTCAGTCCGGTTGCGCAAGCATCTTAGCAAACGTCCTATTTCAATATGTGGTGATCCTAAATTGGGAAAACATTCCAAGGAGTATTTATTTAAGAAAACAAAGGTATTAAAAAACGGGACATGAAAATCCGAACGGAGGGCTGGTCGGAATGTTTGCTGGTCGAAATTTCATCTCTGTGCCCTTGAAAGAGTAAGAGTCCATCCAAGTTCTCCATCTGACACCCATACCCTGAAGAAGAGAATAACATGGAATTGAAATGCGCCATTCAAAACAGGCTACAATTAAACAAAAGACAGATCACGTACATAATGCTAGTACATATTTATAATATCATCAGCTACCAGACAACACAATTCGTTAAACTAGGGTCAGTTATACATATATTGGCCTTACCGAAATGCTGGTCATGCCACATTAAAATTGAGTGTGATTTATAATCCCGATATACTCAGGAACACCGGCGTTCTGGATACGAACGTGTTTTCTTTGTGAGCGACGTTGTAGATACTAGCACTAATGTGACCAAGAAGCTAACATATGCATTGTATCCATATTACCGTTGTTCATGGGTATTAGATGGGTGTTATATGTCACGATTATAGCTCGAATGCAATAAGAAACAATTATGCTTAATGATAAACGCAGTAATAACAACATTGTTTTCAAAAGCCAACAAAACAGCAGTTATGTGTGAAAATGTATGAAATATAGAAAGAAAAATGACTTACCGTTGTTTGTAGTAGTCCAGTGTGCAGGTACAGACCATTCAGGTTTGCTGAATAACAGTTTTCGAACCACCATCCGGAACGAAACCTGGCTGCACAGTGCACACCGCCAGCAATATCGTGATCTGCGTCTGGTGCAGAGAACCTCATGTTGTTACTCTGTGAGCCACCTCTGCATAAGACATATTGAACTAGATTGAATGACTAGTACAACAAACGTAGATACAATCGATGCCATGTACTGTATTATGGAAGCGTGGGTTAGGCGAGAGTACCATACTAAAAGGCATTACCGTTCGCATATAAATGGCAAAACATTGGGAAAATGTGTTCAGAATTACGCTCAAAGCGAACCTCAATCTCGATCAGCAGACAAGATGATGGCAGATCAGCGCATGTGGTGACCGTCTAACTGAGTGAATTGATATCGTCTGTGAATCACCAGTATCTCTTTTCACACCACATTATATTAAATTACATCGATTACATTCTCATATTTCACGTCGTTTTCAATGGCATACGTAATGTCTAACACAAAATTGACGCTTCGATCTTCTCTGCCTCTGACCGATGTACCACATTAAATTACCTATTTCAGTTTAATGCAATTTAAATCCATCAAATATTTACAATACTAGTTTAAAATTATCTTATAAAAGTACGACTATACCACATATAAAACGGCCTGAACTTAACGATTAATCATTTCCTCAGACAATTACATGATATATAAGACGGCATGAACTTAATGATTGATCAGTTCCTTTTGTTGTCTTCTGATAGCTTCCGTTAATGTTATTTTAATTCGTAATGGTATAGTAGCCTGTGTAACTGAGGTTGGTTAGTTATATACCATTAAAAGTTTTGCATACACTCAGCGTTGCATAAATTTCAATCCAATACTATTTAATCTCATTATAATTTTATGCAATGAAATAAAAAATACATGTATAATAATGTAATGGGATGTTTTTACTCTGATGACGTATTATCTACTATGTAAAGTGTGCAACAGCCATATCATACCATGGAAAAAATGTTTTATATTCCTTGCTTGTAGCATGATTATCCTTTTATTTATATTGTCTCCTGAAAAACAGTTATAATCGTTATGACTCTGTTGTTTCTATTTATTTGCAGTCGCGTTTATTCCTGTATATGTGTGTATTGGGTAACATTTGAAATCTTTACTATGTGAGTGAAAATGGGTTACTTGACTCTTTTTTCATTACACCATCATGAATCATGACTAACTAACGAGGCTTTTCCATTCCCGGATCTGATGTCCTTTTTGTCATTACCTCAGTACAGTGGCATCTGACATGGACTCCATTATTCCTAGCGTTGTCCCTAAATCTAACGAATATCTCGGCTCCTCACGACAGCGTCTGATGTTCAGAACGTGATTATGGCTTCAAAATCGGCTACACCTGGCCTGACATTCAATGTCTCATTCTAAGTTAGTCACTGCCTCCATTTCCGTTCTAATCGCTCATATTCAATCTGTCCTTTAAAACCGGTACAGTACCAGAGGCATTTAAATCCGCGAAGGTAACACCTGTTTATAAATCCGGCGAACCTATGTATTTTGAAAACTATAGACCGATATTTTTTTGCCATGCTTCAGTAAGATACTTGAGAAACTGGCCGTTAATTTGATTACATCTTTTCTTGAAGACCATGCAGCTATATCTGTGTATCGGCTTTGTTTCCGATCTAATCACTCTACTTCTCTTGCAGCTATTTCCCTTTAAGATATTTTGGTCAACGCCAAAGAGTATACAAATTTCAGCGTATCTACTTTCCTAGATCTGTCCAAAGCCGTTAATACTGGGAACTACACTATCCTCCTTGATAAGCTGTACCACTATGAATTTCGAGGCCAATCCATTAATTAACTGAGAAGTTATCTATCTGACCGAATCCAATGCGTCTCATTGAACAACGCCCTCTCTTTAATCCTTGTGCTATTTCATGCGGTGTGACGTAAGATTCAATTCGTGAACCTTTGCTATTTCTATTGTACATACATGATACAAATAATACAACTTATCTACTTCACATTATTCTCTTTTTGCAGATGACACAAGTGTTGTGTGTTCATCTAGGAATTTGAGTGATGCTGTCAGTATCATGTCGCATGAATTAGATAAAATCCATACATGGTTCTCTGCAAATCGTCAGTCGCTTATTGTGAAAAAAAAATAAACAACTGCATGCATTGAACGCGCTGAGCATGTAAGTATATCCGGACATGAAATTGTCGAGGTAAAAAATTTCAAATTCCTTGGTGTTATTATTTTCACGATAAACTGAACTGGGCCATCCTTTATTATTCAATGATATGTTCGTACCTATCGTACTGTAACATCCTCTGCGGTATTACCTATGTCACTCATGTCTTACTGCAGAAACGTGCAATTCGAGTAATTACATTATCTGATAAACGTGAACACACGCAAACGATCTTTCTTGAATTTAATATATCACCAGTGCAAAAATTCAACCTCTACGCTAGTTTATCTTTAGTTCAGAAATTACGTGTAATTCTGACCTTTTGCCAATACTTTTTCGTGACTACTTTATTAAACTTAGTGTTTTTCTGCGTTATCAGACAAGAAATCAGCATATTAACTTATATGGGCCCTTTCATCGTTCGAACCTTTCATTTTATATCATTAAAGTTACAGGACCACGGGAATGAAACAACCTCTCCCAAACGCTCAAAATTATTACATCGTCCTAGCTTTTAAAATCTAGATTAAAGACATATCCCTTCTTCATGGTTAACCAAATTTCATCCTAGTACGATTCACTATTGATGCCCATCGGGTTTTCGTTTAGTTTTCGCCATCAATATTCATGCTATATCTTATATGTCACTTTCGTAAACATATTTATTGTTTCATAGGATAGAACAAACTCCATGGAGAAGGTTTTATTCCCGTTTTATTTATATTTTATTGATTTATCATTACGAATTTAACACTGTGTTGTTATTTGGTGAATAAAGAATCGTTCATGTCATTCATAATTTCTTTCCGGAACAACTATATCCAGTTTAAACATGTAGAAGATGCCGTGTGGCAAAAAAAAATATCTTTGACGGTATACCATGGAATACTGGAACTGTTGTCCCTTTCCTGAACTTACCCATCGCCTGTAATGAGGGCGTCCCCCGCGTTTCCGCTGTAGCTGGCCACATTTAGCCTGTAGTTATCGGACTCGGCTCCAATTCTGAAGAAGTCATACTGTGCATCTCGATGGTTGTTATGCCAGTCACAGATATCAACGCGCAATCTCTGGTTCGTATTGTTGGTGAAATCATGAAGGAGGTCGTTACCTGCAATAAAATGAGTTTGAAATCAGAGAAATATAAACAAATTTGTTTTCTTGTAAAAACAGGGCTTCGTTATTAGCGTGAGTGATAGCTCTCCTGCGCGCAAACACTCTCGTAAATTCACGTCACGAGAGGTATTTTTGACTCGCGTAAACTGTCATGTTTTATATTGTATTATATTACAATCACTCGCCTGACTTGCAAATACCTTCTCCTAAATATTTTGACGTGAGCTATTTTTAGCTCGCGTGCTAATTCTAAACACGAAGGCCTGTAAACATATCCCATGGCAGAACAAGATCAACATGATATTTTCCACAAGTGGCAAACGAACACCCCGGGAGTGAGCTCTATTATTCTCAATATCCATTCATGTGTATGTTTTGTTAGGAAAGAAGGTACCGAGCGTATTAAGAACAAATCAAATCAGTGAGAGTTTGTATTGTGAAGACATAATGAGGATTACGCACTATGCACGGGAAACGGTTTAAATTGGGCAACTGACTATGATACTTGTGGAGGTGGACTGGAACTGACGGGGCCTTGGATTCTATCCAAGAATTCTATAGATTTTTTTTTTTTTTTTTTTTTCGTTTAAGCCCTGGAACAAGCCACTGGGCATTTATTCATTAATTCTTCTGGCTACGGTTTTACAATGTACCCTTACAATGCCCACGTAGCCTGGGTGTTAGGGTAGAAAATTATATATAAAAATCAAATGTAACGTCGAACACCAATATATTTCTTATTTCAATATATCTGCACTAAACGAAATATATTATACATATATAACCCCCCCCCCTCAAGGACAAGCTACTCACTAAAAGTATTCAGATTCATCAATTTACAAAATCGTGTGAGGCACTTTAAGTAAATATCATTGAATACAGCCCTGCTATCTTATTGGTTGCATATACTTTCTTTAATATGTGTACATTCCACTTTAATTCATCAATAAAAACTTTGAAATACGGACCCTTCTCTGTTACATGACATCTGTAGATGAAAAACTTTGCATGCAAAATGAAGTGGTTAACCAATGACTGAAATCGCTCTTTTTTATAATATCCATATAAAATTTCGTTGTCAGCTATGTCAATATTTGTGTGACTATACAAAAAATTCCTAGCATCAGTCCAAAACATAGTATTCTGTGGACATTCAATGAAATAATGATTGATAGTATCTTCTAAACCGCATGTGTTGCACGCTGGATATTCTTTTACCTTGAGTCGCCTACAAAGGTACTGGTTGCAAGGAATTATTTTATGTAAAACTTTATATTGTAGTTGTTTAACTTTATTCTCTACAGGTAGGGTGTGCGGAAGAGACCAGATTTTCTCATGAGACACGTCATCCTGAGCTTTGGACCATTTACTATAATCAAAATTCACCTTATCTTTACCCTTTAACATGTTATAGAAATACTTGCAAGTCAAACGTGTGTCGGCCAACTCCATCCCACCCACCGATGGATTGTCGTGTAAAGGTTTATCGGCAATGTTTTTGTTAAATAGATTGGAACCAACAAAACTATTAACAGCAGAGATGATACTATAGTAGTCCAAGAATTCTATAGATGCCGTTGCTAATCCTGTGTAGTGGAGATATCTCCCTTGTTCCAACCAAATAGGATGGAACAAAATCGAGACGTAACCTGTTAGACTGGTGCTTTGACATTGGAAAAGAATGCCCGACACACTGTACCATAGTATATAGTCTTAATTCCAAACACCACACAGTGTAATTAAAATACATTGAAGCAGTTGTTTGTGATAATTTTAGGAAGTAATTTTTGTCAATTCCCAAGTTATCTCTCTAACCATGGACCAATCTCCGACATACATGCATTGATGATATATTTTTAATTTACACTGTAGTAATCTTTTTCTCGTCTTAATTTACGGCACGATCAATCACTTTTTTTCAATAAGAGCTACCAGAAGCGATTGGTGAAATTTGTTCAGAGATCGGTTCAGCATATTTAATCACACCTTTCTTTTGCAGAATGGAGAAAGCGTCTGTTCTTCGTCGTTTATTACGGCAGGAACAGCCTTATTGTCCGTAAGAACTACTGGATTCGATACAAGACTGCCCCGGCCGTAAGATATGCCGAAAACTAGCTCTTACTGAAAATAGCACTGCTCCTGTCGTAAGATTATATATATATGTGTACAACATACTGCGCATTTATGCCCGAGATTGTCCCCTGACGAGAGATATACCTTGGAAATATTATAGCTATATTTCTTTAAAATATCTCAAACAACTGACTCAATGTATTTTAATACAGTATATATTGCTTGGAATTATAATTCAGTGAAATGATCAGCCAGATTGCCTGGTCCGAACATGCCAATAATATGGTTATGTTTATCGGCATTCTCTTGAAATATGCTCCATAAATCTTCCAAAAAATACTTCGTTCATGCTACCCTCGATTCGGCAGACATTATAATGTAGCATATTTTCGTCTCTACTCACATGCTGTCTGGCTTGATATGACTTTGGATTGCAGGTATTGGTAGTATGTGCAGTAAAACATTTGAGATATCGTGATTTGTAAAGGGTAAATTACAGTAAATTAGCAATGACCGTCAGTATCGCCCCCAAAAAACTAATGATATGTTATGTTGTTGTGTTGCAGAAATATAATATCGTACCCAGCCAAAATTCTCCGGTCAATGGTCCGAATCCTTTCTGATACAGCGCATATGTTTCGTCAAAATTAATCAGACCATCGTAACGCCTAAAATATAATGAATCAGAAATATGAACAGTCAAACCAATAATAGCTAATATGTTAAATTCTGATCAAGTATTCGTTTTTAGATTTTCTGGAATATACTCACAATAATATGGCACTGAAGTGTGTCAACAACGGCAAAAAGTTGCGTATGAGGAAACAGTGTTCAGTAAGCTGACAATTTCTCCATCGTGATTTTCAGTTTTTAGGAAATTATAACTTGGTGGTAGGTACTAACTAATTCAAACCAGTCCAACACAATTGAGGTGATAAGGTTTTGACATAAAATAAATTGAAATTTGTCCATGATGTCGAAGTTTCAACTCTAGTGCTAATTACAACAAACGAACAAAAAAAAAACACGTCAGTTATAGCCAAATCATTTCGTCTGTTCACATATTACCTTTGAAAGACAGTCCAGCCACCGCCGTTTGTTGTCATGTCACAGCGTACACTCACGTTTCTACCACTAGGGGTTAGTACGTTATATACACCGTCCGATGTGATATTGTAAATGCTCCGCAGATCCCAGCAGTCACGTGCCGGGTGTAAGCTCGGCACAGATGTGGATGGGGGATTCGAAGTGGTGGCTAGTAAATATATGAACAGACAGTTACGACTCTCACCATACATATGAATAAGGTCCTCGATAAAAGTGATATTATGGTGTCTCAGCCAAACGGTCATTCAGATAGATATTCTGGAAAACGACTTGGGGAGGATAATGATATGGTCAGTGATTAGGATTTTGCGTAAAGAACATCATCTGTTTCGCTGACATCATTGAGAACTATTGACCGCTTCTCTCTTGTAGGAAACTATCTTGTGTTCTATTTTTTTTCTCCATTTCATACACATTTGAAACTGGTATTAACTGTCATACGAAATAGGTATTTCGATCATTCATGTGGACATTCCTTTGAGGACGGCTGAATATTGAATGTCGGATCCGATGCTTACTATCATACAATTTTGCAAGCTTTACCAGGTATTTATTACGTTCTGCTTCGCGCCTCTCTATTTAGCGCTGTAAGATTCTCATGGACTTTGCAGGAGTTGACCCAAGGTCATATGTTGCCACAGTAAACGAACATGACGACCGTCGAACTGTGCGAACTAATATCAGCCGCGATTCACCGATATATATTTCCGCAACATATAGTTCTGAGGTAATTTGTCAAAAAGCTGCCTTCAAACTGCGTGACACTGCCCTTTTGTAACACACTGAATATCCGTTCAGTATATTTCAAGATAAATATACGTTTTGCGATCCGTAAAACAGTTAGACAGAACAGTTCTTGGTTTCTGCAGGAATCCTGCAAAAGATGGCGAGACCCCTACAGGGGTAAATGCAGCGTAGCGCAAAGCACCATGGGAAAGGATGACAATTTTGCAGTCGAATGGGTAGTGTTGTCATCTAGTTTGTATATCCTCCTAGGTTCAGTAAAACGTAGATGTAAAATAGGACATATGTAATAATAAATCTCCTGTGACGTCACGTCACGGAGAATGACAATGCGAATCAGTCAATCAGTTGAAGTGACACAGAAATAGCCAATCAAAGTTGAAACATTATTACTACTAATTATGTGCACACTGGAGTTTTACAGAAACCGCCTTGCACCCCAAAATATCTTCCAGCTTGAAACACTTGTTTGGCAAATTCAAATTTTCAAAATGAAATTCTGAATAGTCATAGGCATTTGAAGAAGAAAATATGAAGAAAATCCAGCCAACTGTATAATTTACGTAAAGGTTCGTTCAAAGTAAGAGTAAACTGACCTGTTGTTGGGATAGTGGATGTGGTCTCCTGTGAAAGAGAAGCAGAAGCAGGTACATGTAATTATAGTAGTATTTATTCTATTGCTCAGACATGTACCAAAAGAAATGACGCGCTTTATTTTCTGCATCGTTGTATTTTACGTCTAGTCCAATTGCTCGAGATGGGCTAATTCATCTCCACACCTTCACGGCGACAGCTAGTGAGCCTATGTTGTAGGGGAAAAAATAGTTGACAAAACTCACAAAATTATGTTACCAGACCTTAACCGGCGGGTAGACTTCCTCTTCCTCTTCATAGCCGGAGAAAATTTACACACGCCTCATATGAGTTCGCGTTTGAATAACCTCCGCTTTAGCACGTGTATACATTTGAGTAAAGTTTGAACAACGTTGGATGGAAAATATCAGAGCTCTATATTTTTAACACAATAGCATCCATTCAAGTATGGCGACACGGTTAGGGAAAGGGTAATTGCAAGCAATAGTCTTCGTTATATTGATCTAGGGGCCGATTTCGGGAAACCTCACTTGACCTGACTTTTTCGAGAGAGATTTTCGCACTTTGTCAAGTGACGTTTGATGTGCCCATTTTGAAAGTCTTGTGTGGTTTGATAATAATAGTACCCACGCAGATTCATGTGTGTGCACAAAATGCTTGATGCGCAGAATTCCGATGAGTATAATTTCAGGTTTCAAATAAATATAACTGTGCCGTTTTGGAATCTGTCGGATGAGGAAGGATGCCGACATGTGCATTAGGACGCATGGGGGACATAAACAAAAAATACATATTGTTCGACACCGTGCCTCTTCATACATGTATCGATAATCTGAAGTTTGTTTTTATTTCAAGTGCAGTTTTCAAGAGATCCGACCATACTTTAACTTATGTGCAATTTCAGGTCCAACGGAAATTTCATGAACAGCGAAAACGTGATTCGATGGAGGTAATGAAGTGCACATGATGTTTCAAATGTGATAATTGCCTCAGGTGGGGTTTCATGAAATCGGCACTTGAATTCAATGAGAAATCAACACCGGCTTCACGTGGTATATTTAACGAATGATTGATTTCCTACCTGCTGGTCAGGGCATGCATCCACGTTACATACGGGTGTTTCACAGCATTCGTGACAAGGTGTGACAGATCTTTTCCCCACTATTTGTTCTCCAACAAATCTGCAAACCTGAACAACAAATATCTTTGTTATACAGGTAGGTTGTCAATACCACGCAATATGTTACATCTTGTGCATCACATGATCGGCCTGACAGGGGGAGATTAATTCCACTGCCTGCAGAGATCCATGAAATACAGCAAGTGAATCACAGTAACAGTTTACCTTCAAATGAAGGAAAGTTAACTCGATGGAAGCAGGAATTAAAATAACAGTAATATATTTTACTAGGAATGAAGCTTGAACTCAATCGTTTTTTGTCACCATTGCAAGAGATTCAATGTCGAATATCCTGTCTGGTATCGTTAACATTTTGGGAATAGTTATCAATATGATGCCATTGGCAGGAGTCACAAGCAGAGAGTTAACCACATATTTAGATATAACATGCTGAGGTTAGAATCCCATCTATTTCTGAGGTCATTGAAACTAGGTTTTCCGAAAGCTCCCAACGTTCTCTTTCGGACTAGAGAACTTTAATATGCTTGCAGAAATTATGTAATGTCAAAGTACACGAAGCTATTGTATCTACACAGGTATCAGATCCTTGTATATAGTCCAAATAAAGCCGGCATTCGGTCGTCACGCTCACAGTTTTCAAGTTGTGCGCGAGCAATGTTACGAAAAATGATTGTTGTGATTCAGAAATACCATAACATCATGGCAGCTTAGGATGCATCCATTATATCGACCGTATGCAGGTCATATGATTTCTTGTCATATTGCGCCGATCACTGTGCCCGCCACCGTTGCATGATAGCGCTACCATGCCTGTGTCGTTAACGTTTTATCTATTCTCTCAAATAGATGATTATTGAACTTTCCCGCTTGACTTCAATGGTATAGATCTAAACTCTCTTTTAGAGCTAAAACCCAACGTACATGTAATCTGGCCAAATGATGTGCGCGATCCCAACGAAGGCGATTCGGGCAAAATAGCCCTGGCACATCAACAAGTCCTAGTGCTAGGTGGATGTCTGTATGAACCTGGATACGCATGCTTTGTGGTGCTTGTGGTGTTTACTTCTAAAACTCTTCCCGGAAAGAGACTATTTAACTCTGTTACATCTATCTCTAGTGTACCTACATCTTTTCTCAGGCAACCCATAGTGAAGGTGGAACTGGATCCGGTCTCAGTTTTCTGGGTGAAACAAATCTGGAAATAGAGATAAGACTACGATTGGAATATTGCCGAACTGGATCCTTCACTATGGTAAAGGAAGTCGCATGTCGGGTAGCAGGTGTAGCTATTCCTGGAATCCGGAGCCGCAGTCATTTTTATCATTGGATCAGCGACGGATTACATATCGGCTGTTTCTATTTCACCACTCTCAACTGAACATATATACTGTGACACAAAGATGGTTTCCGTGAGAGAATGACCCTCATAGTCACCGATGGAATATCAGAATGCACAAGATTGCAGTTTTACCTCGCATTCCAAGCTCGAGACATATGACTTGGTTTATTTTACAACGGTACGTCAGTTGGGGATAATATGCCAACATGGCCAATGATTTAAACGCTGTCGTGTCTCATTTGAGCGCATCAGGTCGATGTGCTTATTTCATCTCTTATTGGGCCTATAATTGTAATGAAACGAAACAGGTCCATAACGAATCTCACGGCTATCATGGTCATATCAACATGTTGTGTGTTATCTACCTAGATGAACCATGAACAAAATCCGAAATATAGGCTTCGGATGCGACATTCAATATACGGCCGTCATCCACAAAATTCTCCGCGTCAATAAACGAACGACCTTTTATGTATAATAATTCGACCCACCTCTTCGGGGTGACAGTATGTCAGTTGAGTACAGCTGCTGACTGACGGATGTGCCGTACACTTTAAACACGGAAGCCCTTTATCTGGAGCTGGAAAAAATCATAAACATTGTACCTTTACAACAAACCAATAGACACACACAATCAAAGAAGGATATAATTGTTAGTGCAACTATTTCCAAACCAATGGTTGTCAGAATTGCATGCTGCATTATCTGTCAATGCACTGATATATCATTGTACTGTATTCGAGTTTGCATTTAATGAAACAATCTGCGGTGCAACATAACCACTTTCACATCATTGCCTGGATTAAGTTCAATCGGCAAACTTTTACAGATGATATATTTGCGTCTTTATACCGTCGTCACTTTAACAGAAAATACATCAGAGAATCCGAAATTCAGGTCCAAACTTCAGATTGATTAATTTTCCTAATATACTATAATTAGCCGCTAGTCATCATCCTAATGTGATGGATTATGCGGTTTGGGAGTACAGAGAAAAGTCTGATTGAGCCTTTCTGAGAGATATAATTAAAAGCTACATCGCTTACCTGTGCCGTTACCGCAAACGTCTTTGTTGCAAACATCTCCAGTGCAACATTTGTCACAGAGCTTCAGGTCGAATCGTTTCGATGGCCCATCGTGACTGGCCTCACATTGCTACAAATATGACACGTCAACGTACCCTGTGAAATAATACTATAGTAACGACGAATAGGGATTTCAAAGTAAGAAATAATTCCTGGTTTACTGCGGTAAAACACCTAGAATAGATCGCGATGCAATAGGATGAGTCTAAGTTTGGTCACAAAGGCCGTAGGCAATCTATTCGAGGTGTTTTACCGTAGTAAACAAGGATTTATTTCTACTCCACCATACTGAAAACGGCACAAAGTGAAGATGTTTCCTGAAAAGAAAGATATTCTGGTGTATTTAAAACTGGATTAACACCCCTATACCTGACAAAAAATGCTTTGGCCTGCCAATTAATCGAAGCAAGCAGAAAGTCGCGTGCCTAAAATCGATACGGGTTGGGGAGTCCACAGTATGGCAGCTATAGGGGCGTGCTAAAACGCCATTAACGATCAAAATGATGAAAGCGTGACCCTTGGTTTTAGAATACCTGTGAAATTCTCCCGTCACCCAATGATTGGATTTTTTACCTATCATACGTCCAAAAAGGTTGAATGACATCAACAACTTTGAATAAATCTCTGCGAAAAAATCTCCGCGGGGCAACAGGATGTACAAGAGAAGAGACAGGCAGACGATAAATTTTGACATCCATTTCAATCCTATTATCCGTCTGGGCGAGTTCAACTGTAAACGCGAAGAAAATTATTACGTCATATTACCCACACCGATCAGTTGTGAGGTAGAATCTAGTGAAATTAGATGCCACCTGGAATTCATTCTCTATATGTAATAATTTTATTTGGTAAAACACATGGAGTGTGGTAGAATAAACGGTTTTATAGTCCCACTGTTTTGTTTTTCTATGCAAAAGTTTGAATAGTGAGTTGGCTTTAGTTATTTAGAATTAGTGAGTTTGCATAATCAAAACAGCATTTTTTTACTTTCAAAGATTTGCTCGCTCTACTTATAACTGCACCACATTCGATTGTCTCCAAAATACAAAACACGACGCATATATGCTATTTTTACATACATCCTGCAAACTCGTTATTTTCTTACGGTTTACACGGTTTGGGATTCACGATTGAATCTTGTTTGAATCCTGAATTTGATTTTATTATATATATGTCATTAAATACTAGCAATGATTTCTGATGTTAGTTATATCAT
This sequence comes from Hanleya hanleyi, assembly GCA_036873755.1. Lineage (NCBI taxonomy): Eukaryota > Metazoa > Mollusca > Polyplacophora > Lepidopleurida > Hanleyidae > Hanleya > Hanleya hanleyi. The sequence continues at coordinate 239,841 of JAVTVY010050845.1, forward strand.
ATTAAGAATGGTGGTATAATCGCATAGCTGCATATTATGCATGGTTTAATCGTATAAGTATATTCAATATAACAGAGGCGTTCCTGTATCGCTATACTGCGTATATTGTTAGATACAAGCGTCTACTCCGTCATTCATAATTCAGCCGTCGTCCATTAAAGAATATCCGCGTCCATAATCTAAACACCTATTCCATATCCATATAACAGTATTAGCACCAAATTCAAAAAGACAATCATAGTATACATAAACATAAGCTAGTTTCCTGCAAGAGAGAAGAGGTCAACAGTTTTCAATGATGCCCACAATACATGATGTTCCAAAAATATAAAATCCGTATCGCTGATCAGTATTTTTAATACATAATAATCGTTGTAAAGTCGTTATCTAGAGAATGATGTATCTTAGTCACGCTTTGATTGTAGCTGTGTATATGAGCACCATGAGGATCTTGAAGTACATGGGTTCATACGACCCCTAGCCCTGGGTTAAGCGGAATTAGACACAAGTTACGAAACGTAGCGCCATAGATCTTGCACGCTACGTTAGTATTTTGCTATCAGCATGCGATATGTATCGTCAAATCTGAGAAACTTTGAGTGGAGGCGCTTGGTGGAATAGCCCTGTTTTATAAGTTTCTGCAACAATGTTTTGTGACGTTGATTAGAATCGTCACATTTAACACAGGATCTAGCAAATGCTACTAGGCCAGATATGTATACGTCATATGCAGGTCCCACTGGAATATTACTGTCCAGAAAGGGATAGTTTACGATGTCGAAATTGTAATCATCTCTTTTGTCATACAGTCGACGAGAGAGAATGCCCGCTTCATTTTTGTGGAGATATAGATCAAAATATGATGTGCCTGTAGGGCTATCTGCAGTTTCCTTCAAATCCAGTGAAGGTGGATATATATCCTTCACTGCGTCATTTATATCCATAGCGAATCACATCTTGCTCGATATCAGCCTTGTAATTGTATAAACTTATGTGGTCAAGACAGTACAGTAATTATTCTATTTATTTGGGTCATGAACTCACAAACTGGCCATCATTTCTCCGGTCAGCATTATTTGGTCAGCTTTACTCTTAAGTTCCAGATCATTTTAAGTAATTGATATTATGAGCTATATCCACGTTAAATGTAAAGTAATATAATCTGTCCTCTTAGATCATGGATTGTACCACAATTCGAAGCCACAAGCTTTAACAGACCACGTTAAATTGGTGTAGGGACGTGTACCAATCGTATTTTGCAGGCCTGAGTAAATGTGAACGGATTTTGTAAAAAACATCTTGCCTATCTGTATTAAGTTGTAATTAGTCTGTTTTAGATATTTATATCCATATCCGTGTCTGTCAAGTTAAATATCAATACTCGAGAAAGGTATAAAACCTGGCATGAAGAGTATTTTCTCCAGAATTTTGACATCTGGGTCTCCCGAGACATTCATCGTCCTGTCTTAGATGTCATATAACATCTTGACTTGATATTTGACTTAGCAGTTTGATTTTCTTGAACAGAGAATATGACCTACTGCTAGCAATTGTTTTGATTGTGGGATTCCTGTACCCGTACTATTTAATTGTGCGTTTTCTAATCCAGTTGGTGGGACTAATCGTAAATCTGAGGCCTTAGTGGGTGCAAGGGATTCTCAGCGTTTATAACCATGATAAATCGTGATACCTTTTTTTGTCGCTACACCAAATAAATGTCCATAGTGTGTTGCGGTTTGGAACCTCACATTCCATCTTTTTGCACCTTTTGGGATTCGTAAGATACATGGAAACCGCGAAATATAAACAACGCTTACTCTGTAACTCAATATTCAGTCACCGTCCAGTAAATACTATTAAATTAAAGATATACGGAGAACCTGTGATAACAGCTATAGAAACACAAGAACCAATTCATGAAAGGAAACTATCTGTTAAGATCGGGATAACGATGGTGAGTACACGTATAGTGGACCTATCCTGATAACGCGATAAGCTCACGAAAATGTGACAAACATACACATACCTGCGTGACCCGGCAGCCGAAGTCATAGTGGTGATTCCCTTGGTCATCTAGGTGGTGCTCAGCGAAACAACTCTGCAACGACATTAAATATTACGGTGGACTGCACTAATGGGTGTTTAGTCGGTTTTGCGAAAATGTGTTCCCATTATGCGCAATTGTGTCAAAGTGTTGGGAAGTGTTCGCCAATAAAGTATGACAAACTCTTCAAACTCATCAAACTCTTCATTTCAGGTGAATAGAGCGCTTCGAAACCTGCTGCCTTGGTAGCCAAATATCTGGGAATAATAAGCGATGATTCATGAATGTTATAAGTTGATATAGTTGTGGATAGACAGGTCTGCTCTTCAGTTGGGGTAGTCACATTTATTCTATTGAAAAAAGACAGATTTTTGATTGTCAGATAATGGTTTGATTTTACTTGTAATCATGGATGTTTTAACACTAACATATTGGTTAATTGGGCGTCGCTACCACTCCTTTGGCGAAAAATAGAATGAATGCATATTTGGGCAAAATAACATCCGGATCAACTGAACATGAATAAATAAAACTTTTAATAACCTAAATCAATAGTAATTAATTAACAATTGATAACTATTGAATTTCCAGCTAATAATTCGGAATAACTCAATTTTGCACGTTTAAGTATTTAGATATATTACACATTTTACGTATTTAGCTGAAAATTAAACTGAGGGCCGCATTTCTGTGTCTTATTTCAACAAGTAATACATGCTGTAAACTATTAGCATCGTGTATATTACCTTCTGAGAAGGCATATCCACATTGAATTTTTGTCTCAACCGAAACATTCGATTGAATTCCTTTATGCTTCTCAGATTATCCTACTGATTCGAGGGAATTGTATATGTAAAAAACTGCTCTGTGATGATGTCTTATGCTACGTGTATAGCCGCGAGTAGTATTTTGGAATACGACCGTTATTTAATCGGACTATCGGCAACTTTATGCATGCCTATGGTTCCACACCACCTTAATGTGTGTAAATTACAAAGGTTTGCCGGGCTTGCGTTTGTTTGCTTCTGGCAGAATAGACCCCGTCTGTCTGCAAACATTTACATGCAGATCGCTGACGAACCTGACTATAAGTGTGCAAACATTTAGGCTGAATGATTTCAAACCCCATTCCAATTATTTTTTACGCGAACAAGCTAAAAGCAACTGAAGCTTCGTGATCAGCTTTCGAACCCATGTAGATAATAGTCGGAACCGTTCAATAGTTATCATTCATATATCTATGAAATTCCTACCACTGAAGTCGGGGAAGATAAACAGATTGTCTGACCACTGTTGAAATAAACATCTGCATCGATGGAAGAAGCAATAGGGGAGATTGGGGTACAGTGGGACATGGGGCACAGTGGGACAAGCCATCTAGCTCCTATGTTATGTACAGGAATCACGTTACATTATTATCAGCAGAAAGTTACCATCCCCATACAACATCGATATTGATTACAAGTAAAAACAATCAGTGACATAAATTTAGGGGCAAAAAAACTGGTTTTGAACAGTCCAAGTAATTTTTCAGGACTAAGGATTATATTTTGTTATTCCAAGTTTTCTACCGTAATTCATTACTGTTTTGGTACTATTGCTAGAGGATGGTTAAAGGTACAAGTTTATTGCATCAATTCATTATCTCAGACGTATGTATTTCTGTTTTTCACAAAACCGAAAAAATTATGCACCTGGGGCATACTGGGACACTTTTGTTTGGTTACACTGGGACAATAGTAATCAAATGGCGAAATTTACTTTCATTCTAAAATGTTATAAAAGTGCATTATTTTGTTTCCTAGATAGTAGTAACTAGTAATCCCATCGGATTATATGAGTTTTATTTAGAATTTCAAAGTCAAATTCTTCCATTGGAATGGGAATCACACAAAATATTTTTTCTTCAAATTTGGCCTCTGAGGAATATGTAACACAGGGGTCTAAAATAGCAACTAACTCAGCCATCGCTGTTCAATCTCCTGAACTCATATGAAACATAACAGTATGTACTTGATTTAAAATATATGTTGATTATTGTCCCACTGCACCCCAGTGGGTGTCCCAGTGATCCCCAAACTTGGGGCAAACTGGGACACTTTTTTTTTACTTTTTAAATTGTAATTTTGGAGAAAAGTATAGCAGATATAGCAGACAAGTATAGCAGATATAGCAGACAAGTATAGCAGATATAGCAGACAAGTATAGCAGATATAGCAGACAAGTATAGCAGATATAGCAGACAAGTATAGCAGATATTTCAGAATTGTTTGTATGATTATATCATGCTAGCTATTAGTTATAACTAGAGCATAGTATGTTATTCTACAGGACAATAATAGCAGAGATATTTGCAAAATAGTAAAAAATGTCCCAGTGTACCCCAATCTCCCTTACATTTGAACTTGGAGCTGAAACGACATTGCGATGTGTGTTGTTATAACACACCTTTATTCAAAACAAATTGTGGTTGCCTCGGCGACAAACGACAGTGTTATTTTGCCCCTAAATAAGCGCACGTAAATGATCGAGGGGGGATTTGACTTAAGGCAGTTTCACTCATATGGTGACAGTCAGTTTGGTTGGTGGAGGAAGCCGGAGTATCCGGAGAGAACCACCGCCCATCGGCAAGTCACTGACAAACTTTCATACATGGACGAGCTGGGCGTAAATGATCGGTACAATACTGACCCTTGTTTAGCTCATCTGGGCCGAAGGCCCGATTGGCTTTTGTCATGGCCTGATTGTCCGTCGTCCGTCGTGCGTCGTGCGTCGTCCGTAAACATCTTCTTCTCTGAAACCGCTTGACCGATTAAGCTGAAACTTGGCATGCATGTTCCCCCTAATGAGTACACCAGAATTTGTTCATGCGGTGTCGATACGATTTTAAATATGGCTGCCATGGCGGCCATCTTGAATTTGCCAGTGAAATCTTGTCATCATTATATTTCGGTAACTACTTCTTGGATCTTTCTCAAATTTGGTACACCGGTTCCCCTTTGGGTCTAGTTGTACAACATGTGTACTTTAGTCCAATTTGAATATCCAATATGGCAACCAGGCGGCCATCTTGGATTTCCCCATGAAACTTTGCTATCGCGATTTCTCAGGAACTACTGCATGAATCTTTCTCAAATTTGGTAGACAGGTTCCCCTTGGGATCTAGTTGTGCAAGATACCTTTAGTGGTCTGATTCAAAAATCCAATATAGCCACCAGGCAGCCATCTTGGATTTCCCCATGAAACATTGTTATTGCGATTTCTCAGGAACTACTGCCTGGATCTTTCTCAAATTTGGTACACAGGTTCCCCTTGGGGTCTAGTTGTGCAAGATACCTTTTGTGGCCTGATTCAAAAATCCAATATGGCCACCAGGTGGCCATTTTGGATTTCCAGATGAAACATTGTTATCGCAATTTCTCAGGAACTACGTTATTGATCTTTCTCAAATTTGGTACACAGGTTCCCCTTGGGGTCTAGTTGTGCAAGATACCTTTAGTGGTCTGATTCAAAAATCCAATATGGCCACCAGGCAGCCATCTTCGATTTCCCCATGAAACATTGTTATTGCGATTTCTCAGGAACTACTGCATGGATCTTTCTCAAATTTGGTACACAGGTTCCCCTTGGGGTCTAGTTGTGCAAGATACCTTTAGTAGTCTGATTCAAAAATCCAATATGGCCACCAGGCAGCCATCTTGGATTTCCCCATGAAACATTATTGCGATTTCTCAGGAACTACTGCATGGATCTTTCTCAAATTTGGTACACAGGTTTCCCTTGGGATCTAGTTGTGCAAGATACCTTTAGTGGTCTGATTCAAAAATCCAATATGGCCATCAGGCAGCCATCTTGGATTTCCCCATGAAACATTATTGCGATTTCTCAGGAACTACTGCATGGATCTTTCTCAAATTTGGTACACAGGTTCCCCTTGGGGTCTAGTTGTGCAAGATACCTTTTGTGGTCTGATTCAAAAATCCAATATGGCCACCAGGCGACCATCTTTGATTTCCAGATGAAACATTGTTATCGCAATTTCTCAGGAACTGCGGCATAGATCTTTCTCAAATTTGGTACACAGGTTCCCCTTGGGGTCTAGGTGTTGAAGATACCTTTTGTGGTCTGATTCAGAAATTCAATATGGCCACCAGGCGGCCATCTTGGATTTCCTCATGAAACATTGTTATTGCGATTTCTCAGGAACTACTGTATCTTTCTCAAATTTGGTACACGGGTTCCCCTTGAGGTCTAGTTGTGCAAGATACCTTTCCTGCTCTGATTCGAAAATCCAATATGGCCACCAGGCGGCCATCTTGGATTTCCCCGTGAAACTTTATCGCGATTTCTCAGGAAGTACTGCATGGATCTTTCTGAAATTTGGTACACAGGTTCCCTTGGGGTCTAGTTGTGCAAGATACCTTTTGTGGTCTGATTCAAAAATCCAATATGGCCACCAGGCGACCATCTTGGATTTCGAGATGAAACATTGTTATCGCAATTTCTCAGGAACTACGTCATGGATCTTTCTCAGATTTGGTACACAGGTTCCCCTTGGGGTCTAGTTGTGGAAGATACCTTTTGTGATCTGATTCAGAAATTCAATATGGCCACCAGGCGGCCATCTTGGATTTCCTCATGAAACATTGTTATTGCGATTTCTCAGGAACTACTGAATCTTTCTCAGATTTGTTACACGGGATCCCCTTGGGGTCTAGTTGTGCAAGATACCTTTCCTGCTCTGATTCGAAATCCAATATGGCCACCAGGCGGCCATCTTGGATTTCCCTATGAAACTTCGTTATCATGATTTCTCAGGAAGTACTGCATGGATCTTTCTCAAATTTAGTATACTGGTTCCCTTTGGGTTCTAGTTGTGCAAGATACCTTTTGTTATTTGGTTCGAAAATCCAATCTTGGATTTCCCCATGAAACATTGTTATCGCGATTTCTCAGGAACTACCGCATTGATCTTTCTCAAATTTGATTTACAGGTTCCCCTTGGGGTCAAGTTGTGCAAGATAACCTTTTCTGGTCCGATTCGAAAATCCAATATGGCCACCAGGCGGCCGTCTTGAATTTCCCCATGAAATTTTGTTATCGTGAGTTCTCAGGAAATTACTGCATGGATCTTAGTCACAGGTTCCCCTTGTGGTTCAGTTGTGCAAGATACCTTTTTTAATTGGTCCATTTCGAAAATACAATATGGCTTGAATTTCCCATGAAACTTTGTTATCATGAAATCTCAGGAAATTACTGCATGGATCATTTAGTGTTCAGGGGGGACAACACAAGTTAGAAACTCATCTATTGCAGTTCTTTAGTAAAAATTTCTCACAGCTACTTTCTCCAGTTATAGCCAGATGAGCTACAGTGCCGTGGCACTATCTTTCTAATAGAAATTGCCGTTGGTTAACTGAGCTGCTCCGCTAATGTGTTTACCATATTGGCCTGAAGATTCTGGTCAGTTTCACTCAGATACTGTTCAGAACCATGCAGCATTAGATGCTGATAGATGGGGAAATTTACAGTACTAAACGGTCAACGTTGACATGTGATTGATCGTGTAAACCACTTACCTCCCACGGCCAACATTCTGTGATCGTTGTACTGGCTTCCGGGGATAGAAAATTCCTACCACTGAGGCATAAGGGACCTCTTGCTGAAATGGAAATCACGGCTATCAGCTAGTTAACCCTATCTGGCCCGGGGGGCGGGGGGGGGGCGGAAAGTGCCCCCCCAGTGAAATTTTCTCTGCTCCGAAACGACAAAACCGAGGAGTCCGAAACTTGGTGACTTTTAAGCTTATCTTATTGGGTCATTTTGAGCCTATTTTCATATACCCCCGTGCAGAGGATCATGGATAAATTCAAAATGGCGGCCATGTGGTATCCGCGAAAGTCGTGTTTTTCGACCTTTTCTCTCCATTTCTTCACATTTCCCTTGCCTAAAAGGCCTTGAAAGTATTTTATTTATGCAAAACTAATTATTCTATATTTTATTTGATTTTTTTTCGAGAGAAAAATCGGAAAAATGAAAATTTTTAAAAATCGACCTCAAAAAGGTCGAAAAATGACTTCCGAGAAGATGACGTCATTGTGACGTCATCATGGCGGCCATCTTGGATTTTTTTTACATTTCCCGATAGAGGTTGAACCAAAGATACTGTGTGGTAAGTTTCAGTGCTCTAGACTAGTGATAGAAAAAATATATAGGGGGGCACATTCCGCCCCCCCAGGCTGCGATACACCCCAAATCGCCCAGGCCAGATAGGGTTAAGCTATTTTCTTTTCAACTAAATAGACCAGGACAAGTGTACCCCTTGTGCAAGGTTATAATGATAATAGCGAGCGGAGCGCGGCCGCGAAGCGGCCGCTTGCGAAGCAAGCTCTATAGGTATTGCGTAGACGTGCATATATGAAGCAAAACATAGCAAAATTTAATGAAAACAAAGCAAAATAACAACAACAACCGATATCCCTTGAACGAAAAAACGGTGATTTCCGTTTCCGGCACCCATGGAGAAATTGCATGCCGGGACAGATTCAGAACATAAATTTATGAAGACATAAAAGAAGAAACATATAGCCTAGCTGGCATGTCATTTTTCGAAAGGATTTCAATTTATGAATAATTATACACAGATGAAAATAACTGTAGACTAAAAATGATTCGTTATCGGTTATGCGACTTTCGTCCTTGTCGAAGATGTCCGATGCAAAACGCAGACCACGTGACCAAGAGTTCGATCAAAAACGTTTCGCAGCGAAGCGGCACTCAAAACGGTGCACATCTTTCGACAAATTTAGTTCTATGGCAGGCAAAACCTGCATAAAATTCATATCTATGGAAAGCTCATTTATTGCGTTTTTAGATCTGAAGTATCGTGTAAATACGATGAGGCATTTGATAGAAAATAAACATTAACGACGTAGTCATGGTTGTAAAACCAAGCCACTCAACATTGCCAAGAATCTTGACTTCGCCGAGGTCCGCGTGAAGTAGAGGGTCCTACTATTTACCGTCCAGATACGCCCAGTCAAGTCCAGTGGCGTACAACTCACGTCCACTAAAGTTCAGAAGAAAAAAGATAACCGCCCAGGCACTCATTCAGCCACCAGTGACGTCCAGTAGCAAATGCCATGTCCAGTGGAGATAACTGTACACCCAGCATTTGAAAATGGTGATTTTGCGATTTAAGTTTAAAATTTGAATTAAAAGAACTGAGTTCGAAACCTATTTTTTGTATTATCATTCTAACTTGATTGTTAATTTTAATTTCGAATTGCAATTTCAGTTTTTTAAATGAAATTTCAGTTTTAATTTAATTTGATCAAGATTAAAGTAAAATTATTTGTGAATACTTGAATTTGAATTTGAATATAATTTTAACTTGAAATTAAAATTTGATAGTTGAAAAAAAGTTTGAAGAAAACTAGAACTAATTTTTGAGTTCACCGCAAAATCAAATTAGTTCAAAATTGTCTCTAACCTGAAGCTAGGGAGAGTATGTTTCAATTTAAACTTTCAAAGTTTCCATTCAAAATTAATAATGAACTGTGTATGTTTTATAAACTAGACACCCTCCAATAATATCTGAAATTTGCACACCAGAGATAGGCCTACATATTTTTTAACATTTATTTATGGCAATTTATTTGTATTTCCACATTTTAATGACATGAGAACCGTACCCCAGTTACAGATGAGAGGGAGGGGGAAGCCCCCGCCCCCTCTATATATTTTGCGATCCCTAAGACTAGTCCTGAAAATTACCATACTATATTTGTGGGTCAAGCTTTACCAAAAAATGTGAAAACAAACCAAAGAAAAAAACAAGATTGCCACCATAATGACCTCACATTGACGTCATTTTCAAAACAGATATCTTTAGACGATTTTTGGTCATATTACCCCCCCCCCCCACTACCATTCCCCATTGTAGACACAAATGAATTTAAATATCAATATCCAATATGGTTAATTATGGTTTCATGTCTTCTTTATCTATAACTTTATAGATTATAATCATAGCCATTACAAGGTTGTTTCTGTCCATTATAGTAACCGCTCTCTTTCATTAATATTTTAGCATTCAAAATCATTCATTAAAATATGTAATTATAAGCATTCTATCAATTCCTCAAATTGATTTAAAATGTAAAAAGAACAATATCCCAATGTTGATAACAGACAATGAAATGATTAAGTCGATTGGTTTTACAGTCGCACATAGAACTATTTTAACATATCTGGTAAATCTATTGGCTGTAAATGTTTGCAAATATTGTTCCCATTTGGCAGATAAATTAGTAGTTTCATCTTTATGTTCAGATCTGTCTATTAATCACGATCTATTCACTTCAGTCTCAACTTTTGAACATGTCTATTACAAGGACATTTAGTTTGGTTAAATGGAATCTACTCCACCAAGGTTTTACATATGATGTGTACAATAAACTTAGAATTGAATTCCATCAGTAATAAGACTAATTGTGACCGTATATATGTGATGTAGATTTTTTGTAGGAACAGGATTATTCTTATTATAGGACTTTACAATGAAGCTGCCGAATGACAGAATATAACATCATAGCCACCTGGAACAGTGACAGGAAATCATAGAACCAGATAGAATTTGAACAATTAAATATTTGATCCAATCTAAAATTAAATCCTATCTGCTCCCCAATTTGGATATGTCGCCTACATAGCGACATATATGATAGGGGAGCATTCATAAGGATATTAATTTATTAAGATTGATATTTGATCCTTCAATATTTTGATGGGGGCTCAAACCAAAAAGTGATCGGTACATGGATCAGGATTTGACTTTGTGAACCCAGTAAAAATATTGATATTTGCCTGGAACTGTTCTGTCACATGGAATTCCAGTGGTGGGTGGTAAATTAAGTTCTGCCTTTGTCCGGGGTTGTTTTGAATTGCTGGCTATATCTAAAGAGCTGGCTTTTACTATGATGAGGACAAGCATTTTACATTTGTTTCCTCAAGTGAGCCAGATGATTATTTCTTCTCTATTATAAATTCTGTCACATTTATGATCCAGGCTATGTCGATAAATTCTAGACAACAACAGTACCACATGGATTGTAATGCTGTAAAGTTATACATGAACTGAGTTTCAAACAAACCATCGGTTTTGATATAAGCATATGCATGAAATATTTGTTCAGTGTAAAATACTCTACAAAACGTAGACAGGAACAAGGAGGCCAAGAAGTTGGAGCAACTCTATCTGCCCATATCTGCTCCTGTGATGGATGGGCAGATCAAATCAATGGAACCCTCAAAAGTACAAAAGTACTTTACATTTCATCCATTTCAAATATTAGCTGTGTGAAACAAGAAATTATGCGAATGAGTAATACAAGTGCAAGTCCAATTGTGTTAATTTAGAGCTGGTGGAAAACTACTTGATATGAATAGGCAAAGCCAGAAACGAGAGGAAGAAGTATTTCTCCGCTCGCTTCTAGGCTTTGCCTATTCATATTATAGCTACTGAAGACAACTGAAATCGATATGCATGTACACGAAGATAATACAAAGAAGGAGGAGAGAGAAACCTGACATATACCCCAAACACAGCAAAACAGATCAAGTGCCTCCAAGCTTCCATATTATTCCTCATAGCAGATCAACACCATAACACCATACATGGTTTTCAATGAGACTTTAGCTTGT